>SJYX01001045.1:395812-413049 GCA_006410675.1 Oreotragus oreotragus | reverse complement strand
GAATGTGATTTTGTTTTAGAATCTTAAAATTTTTACGTGTTTGTCTTAAAACGAAAACATTGGCCATTTTCCTTTTTATTACATTAGAATTCTTTCAATATGCACTGTATTTCAGATCACATTTCATTGATAAAAATCTATTTACTGGGAAGATTAAAGTTTCTTTCTTTAGTAATGAGATTTTCATCCAGAATGACTGGTAAAGTCACTTCTTATGTAAATATTTTTGAAAATTAAAAAAATTAAAATTACTTGTGTCGTTTTTGCTAATAAATCTGAATGCTCAAATCTTGATTTTTGAAAACTGTGTTATATTTATAAGTCCATAGATATTTAGGATAAAAGTGTTAGCTGCTTAGGCATTGTGGTCTCATAGTGAATGATATGGACAATTTTCGTTCTGGACTTCTTTGGATCTTCAAAATCTTCATTATTTTCATTAGTGAATTATATAAATAACTATTCAACAGCATTAAAAAAGAATGCATTCCAAAAAAATTTCTTATATGGCAAGTCCTATAGTGTCATGATAACAAATTAGTTGGAAAGAATGATAGGAGTTTATGTTTATATTGTCAAAGTAAAATAAAAAACTCTAAATTTTAGCTCCTTCAGCATCACTATCACCTAATGTACTCAGTTTATATTTGTATTAATTATGTGTGCATATTAGTCATCTAAAGTAGAGTAGTCTTGTTGCACTGAAAAAAAGATGAGTATAGTTGAGATTAGGTTCTATTTTTCATTAAAAGTTGTATGATTTTTTCCTCCTGATTATTGGATGATTCTTTGAATCTTAAAACAGGTATATTATAAATCTTCTGAGAGACTTTTTGTCATTTTCTTATGTATCTTCATCCGATTTTCAATTTGAGAAGTCTTGAGATTTCTCTGCATTTTTACTTTCCACTTAGAAACTTTCAACAAGAATCCTAGGAAGTTTTACCTGTTATGAAACCCTATTTGGTGATTCTTTCAGCATTTGTTATTTGGTAGAATAAAAGAACAGAAAGAAAAACTACTCCCCGTGAAGAAAGAATCTAGTTAGCAGGTGGATGGTTTGTTTTCTGGGCGTGTATATGTGAGTGTGTGTGTGTGTGTGTGTATTTATGAAATCATGGACGTAAGCGACAAGACTCCTTTATTGGGGAAATGCATAAGTCTTATATTTTAGGTGGTGGTGAGAGATGATAGAACTTGGCAACTTAAGTATTTATAACAAAGTTGAAAAATCAAAATACCATCTCTGGTATCTACAGAGCATATGTGCTAAGTCGCTTCAGTCACGTCTGATGCTGTGACCCTATGGACTATAGCCCGCCAGGCTCCTGTGTCCATGGGATTCTCCGGGCAAGAATCCTGGAGTGGGTTGCCATTTCCTTCTCCAGGATATCTTCCTGACGCAGGGATCAAACCCATGTCTCGTACGTCTCCTGCACTGGCAGGTGGGTTCTTTACTGCTAGCGCCACCGGGCTATCTACAGAAGCCAGAATCAAATGAATTTCGAATAACATATAGATAAATCTTGGCTTCCATGAAATTCTAGTACAAATGCTGACCTATTTAGAAAAAATGTTGTTCCAAAATGCTAGAGCTGTAGGTGTATTGATTCCTACACTATTTTATTTTTCAAGCTAAGGTATTATCAGGGAAGAGTTAGATGATGCTGCAGACAGTCAGTGGCTATTGGGTGGCACTATAGGAAATTTACTGTGCATGTCATTGAGTAGGACACCAAGATGAACCTGAAGGAAATATTCTCATTATATATCAGTAGACAACTGCATTTTTCATTTTTGGTCCATCTCCATTTTGCCCACTGCTTGGCTGGTGGGCACATGAATCTGGTCCTAATTTTCTCCCTGCTGAAAGCTTTTCTGGCTCCATGTCTTCCAAGAATGGGGGGTATGAGCTGTTAAGGTGTTTGATAATTTGCTCTTTGCTCTCTCTCCTACTTGTTTTCTTAAGCTTTTATACCAATGTGTGTTTTAGAGACAGATGTTCCTTTCCTTAAGAATTTATTTAAGTTTTTGAATAAATAATACTTACATAGAATCAAGCATCAGCAAATATAAAATATTCTATCAAAAGTCTCAACTGTCGTTTCCATTTGTCCAGATCCATCAGCCCTAAGAGATAAAAGTCAACCAGAGAAATTTTATGCTTGTATTAACTCATATACACATTTGTTTATATGCTAGTTTTCCCCTCTATTTTATTCAGTTTTAATTTTTTATATTGATGTATAGTTGATTTACAATGTTGTGTACAGCAGTGATTCAGTTATACATATATATATACACACACATTCTTTTAAAATATTCTTTTCCTTATGATTTCTCATGGGATGCTGAGCATGGTTCTCTGTGCTACACAGTAGCACCTTGTTGTGTATCCCTTCTGTGTCTAAAAGCTTCCATCTGCTAGTCCCACCTCCCCCTCTATCCCTTCCCCTCTCCTTGACAACCAGCAGTCTCTTCTTTGTATCAATGTTCTGTTCCATAGATAGGTTCATTTGGGTCATATTTTCAATTCCACGTATAAGTGACATGATATAGTATTTCTCTTTCTAACTTATCTCAGTTAGATTGATAATCTGTAGCTGCATCCATGTCGCTTCAAATGGCATTATTTCATCCTTCTTAGGGCTGAATAGTATTTCATCATACCGCATCTTTTTTTTTAAACTTTTTATCTTGTATTGAGTTATAGCTAATTAACAAAAAGTGTTGTGATAGTTTCAGATGAACAGCAAAGGGACTCAGTCATACATATACATATACATGTATCCATTCTCCCCGAAACTTCCCTCCCATCCAGATGGCCACATAACATCAAGTAGTTTCATGTGCTATACACTAGGTCCTTGGTGGTTATCCATTTTAAACAGAGCAGTGTATGCATGTCCATCCCAAACTCTAACTATTCCTTCCTCTCTATTCTTACCCTCCAGCAACCATAAGTTGGCTCTCTGTGAGTCTGTTTCTGTTCTGTACGTTCATTTGTATCATTTCTTTTTAGATCCCACANTAACTATTCCTTCCTCTCTATTCTTACCCTCCAGCAACCATAAGTTGGCTCTCTGTGAGTCTGTTTCTGTTCTGTACGTTCATTTGTATCATTTCTTTTTAGATCCCACACATGAGGGATGTCATGCAATATTTCTCTTTCTCTCTTTGACTTACTTCACTCAGTATGATGCTTTCTAGGTCCATTCACGTTGCTGCAAATGGCATCATTGCATTCTTTTTAAATGGCAGAGTAATATTCCATCATGTACCACATCTTTGTTCATTCCTCTGTCAATGGACCGTTAGGTTACTTCCATATCTTGACTATTGTAAGCAGTGCTGCGGTGAGCACTGGGGTGCATGTATCTTTTTGGATCATGCTTTTCTTGGGATATATGCCTAGGAGTGGGGTTGCAGGGTCATACGGTAGGTAGCTCTAGTTTTAGATTTTTAAGGAGCCTCCATACTAGTCTCCATAGTGACTGTACCAATTTACACTCCCAGAAATAGTGTAGGAGGGTTCCCTTCTCTCCACAGCCTCTCCAGCATTTATTGTTTGTGGAGTTTCTGACGATAGCCTGGTGTGAGGTGACATCTCCTTGTAGCTTTGATTTGCATTTCTCTGCTAGTTAGTGATGAACCTCTTTTCATGTGCCTACTTGCCGTCTGTATATGTCTTCTTTGGAGAAATGTCTGTGTCGGTTTTGACCCGTTGTTTGAGTGTACCACATCCTCTTTATCCTTTCATCTGTTGATGGGCATTTAGGTCGTTTCCATGTCTTGGTGATTATGAACAGTTCCTTTTAAAGCAGAATGTAGCATACTATCCACACTCTAATGTACCTTGCTTTTTCACTTGACAATACATCTTGGACAGTTTTCTGCATGAGTGCTTTGGCCAGTATAGGTTATTATGAAAGTGAAAGTGAAAGTGAAATCGCTCAGTCGTGTCCGACTCTTTGCGACCCCGTGGACTCCCACCAGGCTCCTCCGTCCATGGGATTCTCCAGGCAAGAATACTGGAGTGGGTTGCCATTTCCTTCTCCAGGGGAATCTTCCCAACCCAGTGATCNGAAAGTGAAATCGCTCAGTCGTGTCCGACTCTTTGCGACCCTGTGGACTCCCACGAGGCTCCTCCGTCCATGGGATTCTCCAGGCAAGAATACTGGAGTGGGTTGCCATTTCCTTCTCCAGGGGAATCTTCCCAACCCAGGGATCGAACCCAGGTCTCCTGCATTGCAGGCAGACGCTTTAAGCTCTGAGCCACCAGGGAAGCCCATAAGGTTATTATATTGATCCTAAAATCTGTGCCTTAAAATAACATAGATTTAAATTTCACTCACATTGCATGTCTATTGTGAGTCATCTCTAACCTTGGTCAAAGTCACTGTCTCCTGAGAATTCCGGCTGATTGAGCAACATTTATCTGGAACATTGCCGAGTTAAAGATGGGGGGTGCGGTGGGTGGGTGGGATAGCTTAAAAAAATCATGTCTTTGCTCTTAAATCTTCTGTCTGAAAGTGACACATGATGTATATGCCTACATTTCATTCGACAAGGCAAGTCATACCTTTCCCCAAGTTCAACAAGGATGGGGATATTTCATTCTCTTGCAGGGAGAAGCGTCACAGTAGGGGAGTTTTGACTAACTGGTGAATGGTAACCCAGTCTGCCCCAATCAGTATTAAAGACCTCAATATCATTTTTACAGCTGCACCACATTCCACTAAATGGATGCAATATAATTTAAGTACTTTCTTGTTAATAGACATTAGCTTTCTTTTAATCTTATTACAATAGTCCTGAAAGGTATCATTTCAGGAGCATGGGCACCTTGCTGGGGTAAATTCTGAGCAGTAGAATTACTGAATCATTGATACATATATTTGTAATGTTTGTAAAATTGTTAATTTGCCCTCCAGTTTACACCAGTGGCACATGAGACTGTATTTTTTATGCTTACCAATAACACAATGTGTTATCAAAACTTCTGGACCTTTAACAGATCTGTGAGGTGTAAATGGTATCCTTGTATAGTTTTTTTTTTTAAACTCTTTATTTTATTTGGCTGTGCCAGGGTCTTAGCTGTGGCAAGTGGGACCTTTGATTTTCATTGGGGGCATCCTTGTGCGGGGAAGATTTCCTGGAGAAGGGAATGGCAACCCACTCCAGTATTCTTGCCTGGAGACTTCCGTGGACAGAGGAGCCTGGAGGGCTAGAGTCCATGGGGTTGCAAAGAGTTGGACATGACTGAGTGGAACTAACACGTTGCTTCATGCAGCGTCTTTGGTCGTGGCATGCGAACTCTTAGTTGTGGCATGAGATCTAGGTCCCTGCCCAGGGACCGAACCATGGTCCCTTGCATTGGGAGCACAGTTTGAGTCACTGGACTATCAGGGGAGTCCCTACCCTGGTATAGTTTTATTTGAATTTTTTGTAATTGAGATTAACACATTTAAAGACAATTTGCGTTTCTTTTTCTGAACTCCTTGGACTTCTATTTTGTCCCTTTGATTGGTTGAATCATGTGCCAATACTATATTGTTTTCATTATTGAGGTTTTATAATATGTTTTAAAATCTGAACAGTCTTCTCTCTTAAAGAGCTTTCTTCTTATACTTGTTTTTTTTTCATATTAACTATAGAATCATCTTATTTATTTCCAGAAAAAAATATCTGCTTGTATTTTATTGGTATAATTTTAAATGTCTACATTAATCTAGGGAGAACTGACATTTTTCCAACATGCATTCCTTTTTTTTCCAGCTGCCATTTCTACCCATGTTTAGGTTTTCCTAATAAAGTTTTGCACATTTATTTGAAAAGGAATTCCTAAGTATTTTATCTGTTATTTTGTATTATTGTTTCCCTTGTAAACTGGAGCTTCTGTTCCATTATATCTTTTAACTGTTTGTACATATGAAGACTATTGCTTTCTGTGTGTTACTTTATGTACTGATACCTCTGTAAATCTTACGCTCGTTTTGGTAGTTTTTCATTTGACTTTTTAACTCCAGTTTCATAATCCTCTCGAAAAGTGAAAGTGTTAGTTGCCCAGTTGTGTCTGACTCTTTGCAAACCATGGACTGAGCCCACCAAGCTCCTCTGTCCATTGACGTCTCCAGCCAAGAACACTGGAGTGGGTTGCTAGTCCCTTCTTCGGGGGATTTTCCGATTCAGGGATCCAACCTGTGTCAGGCAGATTGCAGGCAGATTCTTTACCCACTGAGGCTTCCAGGAAGCCCATAATGCTCTTATCTCCGGAAAATTATAGTTAATTCTACTCATTCCTTCTGTGTTAATAATTTCTAGTTTAACTGAGTCCACTAATATATCCCTTTTCATGTTAAGTGTTAGTGATAATAGTGAGCACCCTTTTATCTGACGGTAGTGGAATGCTTCAGTGTTTCCCCACTAAGAATGTTCTGGAGGTAACTCTTGAGGATTTAGACATTACTTTCTAATTTGTTGAGTATTTAACAAGAATATATATTTATTTGTCAGTGGCTTTTCAGTTTTGATAAAGAATTCCATGTGACTTTTCTTGAGCTATACTAAGTAATCATTTCATCATTTAAAAAAAAAATCAGTTGAATGCTAACTATGTTTCAGGTACTCTTGTTGGCATGCTGGATACAGTGGTGAACAAAGCAGAAGCCTGCTCTTTTAGAGTTTATATTGTGGCAGGAGAAAGAGACAATAAATAAAAATTGTGATGTATCAATACATTGAGTCAGTTGTAGAAGGAGATACAGAAGTGTTATAGAAAAAAAAAGATCAGAAGCTTCAGGGGTGGGGGTTGAACAGTTGCAAATTTAGGCAGAGTAGGCAGCATAAGCCTATGAGGAGGGTGTCATTTAAGCAGAACCTGGAAGGGGGTGCGGGATTAGGCCCCATAGATAACTTGTGTACAATGTTCCAGGCAAAGGGGATATAGCAGTGCAAGTCCTTTAAGGCAGGAACACCCCTGGACTGTTTGAGGAACAGCAGTGTCCAGTGTAGCGGAGCCGTGTGACTTGAGTAGAGGGGGTAAGAGACGGAGGCAACATGTTTAACAGATTGCCAGGTTATATAAACCAGTGGTCCCTAATCTCTTTGGCACCAGGGACCAGTTTAGTGGAAGACTTTTTTTTCCCTACAGACTGGAGAGTAGAGAGAACGGTTTCAGAATGGCTCAAGTGCATCACATTTATTGTGCACTTTATTTCTATTACTGTTATAACAGCCCCATCTCAGATCTGCAGGTATTAGATCCTGGAGGCTGAGGACCCTTTAGGTTAGGTAAGAATTTATGCATTTTACTCTAAGTAAAAAGGAAAGTCTTTGGAGGTTTTGGAGCAGAGAAATGACATGGTGTGACTTAAATACTAAAGTGATGTATTTAGTATAAGCAGTATTAGTACATTTTCTCAGATTCCATGATCTCAGAATAAGCCATATTTCTTGTGATGTATTATTTTTCTTTTTGAAGAAGTATTGATGGATTTTGTTTGCTAATATTTTCTTTAGGACTTTTACATTGAGGTTGGTCTTTGGAGTTTCTGTGTGTGTGTGTTTATGTATATGTGTGTTTTGAGTAGTAAATGTATCCTCAATATTAATTTCAGAATTTTGTTTACTTCATAAAAAGAATTGAAAGGTTTTATTTTTCTGTGTATTGCAGTACTTAAAGAGAATTGACATTAGTCTTTTTATAAAAGGTTTCCTGGCATTCCCCTGGGAAACCAGAGACAGATTTCTTATCTCTATTCCTGTCTTAGACACAGAAGGGAATTCACTTTGTAGGGTTCTATGTCACAAATTCAAAAGTAAAGAGTAAGGATAGTTAGGTTTAAAACTTTTTTTAAATGAAAAACTACAAAGAAAATCCATGAGTTTTTTTCTTATACAACAAGGAAACTGAAAACGACTTTGCTGATAATTTTTCAGTGATTCTCATGTCAGGTGCAATCAATAGAAAGTCTTTGAACATCTGTGTGATTATTAAATTAATATAGGCTGAAATTATATTATCAGAGAAGGCGATGGCACCCTACTCCAGTACTCTCGCCTGGAAAATTCCATGGACGGAGGAGCCTGGTGGGCTGCAGTCCATGGGGTCACTCCTGCATTGGAGAAGGAAATGGCAACCCACTCCAGTGTTCTTGCCTGGAGAATCCCAGGGACGGGGGAGCCTGGTGGGCTGCCGTCTGTGGGATTGCACAGAGTCGGACATGACTGAAGCGACTTTTGATGAGTATTGTAAAAACCTATTTTAAAACTTGTATTTTATATAAGGTGCTTTAAAGAACCGGTTCTTAATACTTCCTACCTTACATCCTACCAACTCCTTCATTCAGTTTTATTATTTTTGCACAGAGAGGATGGTCAGTACTATCTTTTAAATTATTGTTATTTTCTGATTAGAAACTGAAAGAGGAGAAGGGAACCCCCAGACTAAAAGCTGGAGGCTCATAGCTTTAGTAGGGTGAGCAAGCTGACATCTTGGCTCACATTTCACGATACTATCCATAAAATGAAATCATTATCTTGGAAAGATATGTGCACTCTCACATTCAATGCAGCATTATTCACAACGGCTAAGACATGGAAACAACAGAAGAAATGTTTATCAGCCATAAAAAAAGGAGATCCTGGCTTTTGTGACAGCATGGATGAACCTGGAGGACACTGTGCTGTGAAATAAGCCAGACACAGGATGACAGATACAGTATGATCTCACTAACCTGTGCAGTCTTAAAAAGCTGAGCTCATAAACGAAGAGAACAGACCACTGACAGTGGGAGGAATGGGGAGGTGTTAGTCAAAGGGTATCCAGTTTGAAGACAAATGAGTTCTTGGAATCTAAGGTACAGCATGGTGACTTTAGCTCACAATACTGTTTTGTGTACTTGGACATTGTTAAGAGAGGTCTTAAATGTTATAACCCCAAAATAGTATAATTATATAAGATGATGGAGATGTTAGCTAACTTTATTTATAATATATAGGTACATTAATTCATCACCTTGTATACCTTAAACTTACACAATGTTATTTGTCAATTACATCTGAATAAAACTGGGGGAAAAATACTTTCCATATCAGTAGGTGGTGAACTGTTTGAGGAAAATTTTGGTACCTACTGGAATGCTTTCAGTTTCACAAATAGGATTCTTGACCAAAGTAGAATAAACAATGTGGGATTGTTTTTCTCCAGTGACAGCTGATGAGATAGGTGACTCCAGGATTGGGTTCAGCAACTCCCCAAGTCCAGACCTCTGGGGAGGCGTCTCTTCAGTTCTCTTAACTTTCCCTCATTCTCACAATGTGGCTGCCATAGTACCAAGCATGAACATCTTTCCACGAGTTTTCAAGAAGAAAGAGGGGAACATTTCTTTACACATTTCTTTCCTCTCTTTATCAGGAAGAAAATCTTTTCAGATACATTTCCTTGGAAATGAGTAGGTCAAATGCCTACTAAACATTCTGTAGCAAAAGAAACTGTGACTTCCATATGTCAATCATGATTTATTCTCTGGGCCAAACCTGATTGATTTCTAGCCCAAACCTGAACCAAAGTAGGCTCCTATTTAAGGGATCCCACAAAGAGAAATGTCTTCTGAGTGTGCATTCAAGTGTCTGCCTCAGTACTAAGAGCCAAAACCTTAGTGACCTTTGCAAGGGGAAGATGAAATTCTCTGTTTCATTTCTGTATCCTCATTTCCACAGGTCACCCAACTCAAGAAATCATTATACTGCTCCCTAGCAGAGTTTTCATTAATCTGTTGTACAACCTGATGGACATGACCTCCTCTCTCCAGTCAAGCTCTCTCTCCTGAGTTCTAGACCCATGTATTTATCTACTTATCTAATTCATAATTAGGCTTTCTAAGGATGGATCATGATTACAAAAACTCAAAAAACTACTGGATTTATTCATTTTTACTCCATTTTGCTC
This sequence comes from Oreotragus oreotragus, assembly GCA_006410675.1. Lineage (NCBI taxonomy): Eukaryota > Metazoa > Chordata > Mammalia > Artiodactyla > Bovidae > Oreotragus > Oreotragus oreotragus. The sequence continues at coordinate 403,097 of SJYX01001045.1, read as the reverse complement.
CTCCTCCTGGAGTCCCTACTGCAGAAAATGACTCTACTATCTGGGGTCACCTTGATTCCTGTCTCCACTAAAACTCATATCTAACCATTGAGTTTTATGATTCAGGACTTTTAAATCTTTCTCAGGTCCAATCAACTATGGCCATCTGTACTAGCTTGCTAGGACTGATATAATAAAATACCATGGACTATGTGGCTTAAAAACAGGTTTCTTTTCTCACAACTCTGGAGACTTGAAACCCAATATCAAGGTGTGTCAGAGTCGAGGCCTCTCACCTTGCCTTGCAGATGGCTGTCTCCTCACTGCCTTCATATAATCTTTTTTCTGTGCACACATATCCTTGGTGGCTGTCTGTGTCCATATTTCTTATAAGAATCCCCGTAGGGTTGAATTAAAACCTGCACTAACAGCTTCACTGAATCTATTCACCACTTTCTAGGTCCTATCTCTAAATGCAGCACATTCTGAGGTACGAGGATTTAGTGCTTTATCATCTGAATTTTGGGGAACACAGTTTAACCCATAGCCCCTTTCCAGTTCTAATGTCTTAAATTTGGCCGTCATTATCGCTCGTCTTGATTATCGACTGAAGCCACCTCTTTTCTTCCATTTATTTAAAAAATTCTTCAGCTAGAATTTCCTTTAAAATGACACCCTGTGTTTAAACATTTTCAATATTTTTTTTAATGGAAAGATATCCCATGTTTATGGATTGGGAGAATCAATATTGTTAGAATGTCTAAACTACTCAATGGGATCCACAGAGTCAAGGCAATCCTTTTCAAAATGCCACTGACTATTTCCTAAAATACATAGAAAGAAAGTGAAAGTGTCAGTTGCTCTGTTGGGTCTATTTCCTTGTGACCCCATGGATTGTAGTCTACCAGGCTCCTCTGTCCGTGGGATTTCCCAGGCAAGAATACTGGAGCGGATTGTTATTCCCTTCTCCAGGGAATCTTCCTGACTAAGGGATTGAACCCAGGTCTCCTGCATTGCAGGCAGATTCTTTACCATCTAAACCACCAAGAAAGCCCATAAAATACATCTGGAGCCACCAAAGAACCCATTTACAAAATCCTTCTAGAGAAAGAATAGCAAAACTGGAGACATTATAAGTTCTGATTTCAAAATATTTTACAAAGCTACAGTCATCAAAACAGCATGATATGTTGTCTTTCACATTCATGATTTTTTACTACTTTCACCTGTTATACAAAGCCCTTTGTGACCCTCTCCATCTTTTTCTCTGAACAATTTTTCTTCACCAAATCCATTTTCCTGCCATGTGGGTCTTCTTTTAGATCTTGTAAGTGATGTACTTTGCAGACTCTGGGTCCCTAAACATCCTCTTTGTTTGTAACATATTCCCAATGTGGAGTAATGTCCTATTTTTTACTCATTCCATCATTTTGAGTTATTGGTTCAGTTTGGTTCGGTTCAGTCACTCAGTCGTGTCTGACTCTTTGCGACCCCATGAATTGCAGCACGCCAGGCCTCCCTGTCCATCACCAACTCCCGTAGTTCACTCGAACTCAATTCTAGAGAAAGAATAGCAAAACTGGAGACATTATAAGTTCTGATTTCAAAATATTTTACAAAGCTACATTCATCAAAACAGCATGATATGTTGTCTTTCACATTCGTGATTTTTTACTACTTTAACCTGTTATACAAAGCCCTTTGTGACCCTCTCCATCTTTATCGCTGAACAATTTTTCTTCACCAAATCCATTTTCCTGCCATGTGGGTCTACTTTTAGATCTTGTAAGTGATGTACTTTGCAGACTCTGGGTCCCTAAACATCCTCTTTGTTTGTAACATATTCCTAATGTGGAGTAATGTCCTATTTTTTACTCATTCCATCATTTTGAGTTATCGGTTCGGTTTGGTTCGGTTCAGTCACTCAGTCGTGTCTGACTCTTTGCGACCCCATGAATTGCAGCACGCCAGGCCTCCCTGTCCATCACCAACTCCCGTAGTTCACTCGAACTCATGTCCATCAAGTCGGTGATGCCATCCAGCCATCTCATCCTCTGTTGTCCCCTTTTCCTCCTGCATCCCTCCCAGCATCAGTCTTTTCCAGTGAGTCAACTCTTTGCATGAGGTGGCCAAAGTACTGGAGTTTCAGCTTTAGCATCCAAATACTTTAATCACTTAATGAGAATTTCAGAATTGCCAAGCATAGTACCAAGGCAGAAATGCTAAAAGAGACTCCTAACATAGAACCCCTAAGTAATTAGCATAAATCCCTGAAACAGATGTTAACATCATACTGCCAACATCCTATGGTGTTTTCAAGGTTATAAGCTAAATAATGAGATCAGTTAGTGTTTTTCCTTTATAACTTAAAACACTAAGAGTTCATTGAATATCTTTCTTTCCTTTCAGAAATCTGCATATAAACCTCAATTCTTTAATATCTCTTGAAAAAATGACTCTGTAATACATCTGGTGATCCAGTTTCCATTTGATAAGTTATACACACCATTACCTTGGCATAAGGAGAACCATGTTAAAAGGAACCCTTTTAACAGCTTTGTAAATAAGCACTGGTGTTTTACCATTGACTCTGAATCTTTACTTGCTGAACTGCTTTCATAGAGATACAAAGTGAAAGTCACTCAGTCCTATCCGACTCTTTGTGACCCCATGGACTATACAGTCCATGGAATTCTCCAGGCCAGAATAGTGGAGTGGGCAGCCTTTCCCTTCTCCAGGGGATCTTTCCAACCCAGGGATCGAACCCAGGTCTCCTTCTTTGTAGGCGGATTCCTTACCAGTTGAGCCACAAGGGAAGCCTGCTATCACTTTAATATGCTTAAATACTAATTGATTTACCAACCTTAGGCATTACTTCTACTTCTCACTAAGCCTTTCCCTTCTCCAGGGGATCTTTCCAACCCAGGGATCGAACCCAGGTCTCCTTCTTTGTAGGCGGATTCCTTACCAGTTGAGCCACAAGGGAAGCCTGCTATCACTTTAATATGCTTAAATACTAATTGATTTACCAACCTTAGGCATTGCTTCTACTTCTCACTGTGAAATATAGTTGTTTACCTCATTTATACAACTACCTCCCTTTTCAATTTGAAATATGTATTTTAGAAAGGTTTTTCAATTGTGTATCTGTATAATTTTGATAATGCATTTAATTTCTACTTTTCGTCTCTAGTCTTTAGATAAGGTCTCTTTATTCCTCATGATGACTAGGGAGGATATTAATACCTTTCCTCTCCTAAGTTTCCTTGTATATTATTCAGGTAGATAGCGTTTACATTCTGTTCTGAAACCACAATCAGTTCTTTCATACTTTAAGAATCTAAGTAGATTCTAAAGATGATGAGTTAAATCACCTTTCTTTCTAAGGGCCCAGTTACCCATCCCTCATGCCTCTTGAATCAGCCTAACATTAAGTCTAATGAGTTCTGTTGTGATCTCAAACTCCACTATCTGCTCAAAGTCACAGCACATTTTGCTTTGCTTTTATATGAAAAATAGCTTTCTTGTAGAGTTTTCTGTCTTTTCTGATGTTTCTATTCCTCCCTCTCCTTTCCTTCCTTTGGTAATTGTAAACAACCTTTTCACTATATCATTAACCTCTTTTGACTAAATCCTATAGTGATTGGAATCTACCTCATTTTTCTTCTTTGAGATTTTTAACTGGTGGCCATGGGTTTTTTCAGTGGCTCGGCAGTAAAGAATCCACCTGCCAGTGCAGGAGATGTGGGTTTGATCCCTGGATCGGGAAGATCCCCTGGGGAAGGAAATGGTAACCCACTTCAGTATTCTTGCCTGGAAAATCACATGGACAGAGGAACCTGGCGGTCTATAGTCTGTGGGTCTCAAAGAGTTGGATACGACTTAGCAATTAAACAACGACTGGTGGCCCTGTGTCTTCTTGTCCTGAGACGAGTTGCTTTCTACACTGGCTGCATAGCTACTTTTTCCTTCACTGTGCTTTGCTTTTCTGTTATTGTTGCTATTTCTTACACCTTTCTCTTTCTCAACTTCCATTCTTGTTTTGGTGAAGCATCCTCAATGATTTCTTCTGAAAGGTGGATGTGAGATAAATGTTCTCAATTTATGACCATCTGAACATATATTTCTTTAACTTCACATATTTGAAAATAGATAATCTGCATGCTAAAACTTTTTCCTTAAACTCTGAAAACATTGCTCTAAATTTATTCCCTAGCATTTAATGATGACAATGGCAGAATGACTGTTAGGCTTTTTTTTTTTTTTCTTAGTGAACTTTTATGATTTATTTTCAGTTTGGAAATATTGAGGATATTCTCTTTTTGTTGTGGAGTATAAAATGCCATAAAATTATGTCTAGATTTTTTTTTTCTATTGTTATTTCTTGACCTGGAAAGTTTGGTGACCACTGCTCCTGTGAAAATGAAAATACGTATCTTGTCTTTATCCTCTCGAACTTTAGTCACTTAGATATAGACTTCCCCTCTCCCCACCTCCACCCGACCCTTTTCTGTAGATCTTTTGTTTTCTCTTTGCTCTCTCTGGGAAAGTTCCTTGACTCTGTCTTCTAGTTTTTCTCCTGGTAATGATTTTAACATTTGTGAAAACTTTTTTCCCCCTCAACACTGGTCTCTCCTATACAAAGTGTCTTATTGTAAACACTCTGTACAGGAATGGGTCTTATAAATGGACAGTCTCTGTTCAAGGGTAAATGAAAAGATAGCTTCCTCTTGAGTCAAGCACTCATGAATGCCGGGGTGGTTAAGTGCCTGCTTCAACACCAGTAGTCTAGTTTCTGCAGCACTTATTCAAATCTTCAGAAAGAACTCTCTTAGTTTCTTTTTTCTTTTTCTTTTTTTTTCTGGCTATAAATGTTATGCTGCTAGAAGCTCTGCCTCTCTGCCTTGGCAGGAGGTAGAGGTCTCCTTAGTCAGACTTTCACTTAACTTCCATGTTCAGCATTTTTGCTCCTGCATTTTTTCCCCCTACCATCTATCCCTGCTGATTTCTACCCCAGAGCATGTTCAGGACTCTCACTCCCTGACTGTGGATTTTTCCATTCTGTTTCATTCAGAGCACATTTCTCAGCTACTTTCCAATTCTCAGAATTTTGGTGAAATCTTTTGACTGCTGAACCCCTGATACCTTCTAAAGATTTACTCCCTTTCATGTTGGTTTTTGTCACATTAATGGCACTGTTGTCTTGGAACAATATGACAGAGGCAAACATATCTGCCTTGTCCTATAACTTAAACAAGAATCCTCCGTGTCTGTATACCCCTTAGTTCATTCATTTTTAAATCTGTCATTCATTCTTCAAACATTTTTTGAGCACATATAAATGCTCTTGTCACACAAAGCAAAAAGGTTGGTTATAGAACATTGATCAAACTAAGATCATGGCATTTGATCCATCACTTCATGGCAAATAGATGGGGAAACAGTGGAAACAGTGTCAGACTTTATTTTTTTGGGCTCCAAAATCACTGCAGATGGTGACTGCAGCCATGAAATTAAAAGACGCTTACTCCTTGGAAGGGAAGTTATGACCAACCTAGATAGTATATTCAAAAGCAGAGACATTACTTTGCCGACTAAGGTCTGTCTAGTCAAGGCTATGGTTTTTCCTGTGGTCATGTATGGATGTGAGAGTTGGACTGTGAAGAAGGCTGAGCGCTGAAGAATTGATGCTTTTGAACTGTGGTGTTGGAGAGGATGCTTGAGAGTCCCTTGGACTGCAAGGAGATCCAACCAGTCCATCCTAAAGGAAACTAGTCCTGAATATTCATCAGAAGGACTAATAATGAAGCTGACACTTCAATACTTTGGCCACCTGCTGCAAAGAACTGACTCACTGGAAAAGACCCTGATGCTGGGAAAGATTGAAGGTGGGAGGAGAAGGGGATGACAGAGGATGAGATGGTTGGATAGCATCACCAACTCAATGGACATGAGTTTGAGTAAACTCCGGGAGTTGGTGATGGACAGGGAGGCCTGTCATGCTGCAGTCCTTGGGGTCTCAAAGAGTCAGACATGACTCAGCAACTGAACTGACTGACTGATAGAATGTTGATGATATGTGACCCTATCCTCAAGATGCTCACATTCATGGTACATGAATATTAAAACACAGTTCAAAGATGAGGGGCCCTTTTGTGGGAGGAATGGATATAAAAATGGAATGAATGTGGAGCATTGTACATTTCCTTCATCTTAGAAAGGAAATGAAAAGGCCTTCATCTTAGAAAGGCCTTAAAAATAATGGCCTAAATTAGGTGAAAGTATATGAGACATATTGAACAGAGGCAGTAATTGTGGAAGGTTTAAAAAGAGGGTTTGTAGTGACACCAGTAGGATATATGAGATTTTAAAAGTAGCTGAATAAAGTAATAATTCATCAACTGATTTCATTTTTAAAAATTATTTTCCTTTGGCAGCAAGGATGTGGGATCTTAGTTCCCCAACCAGGGATTGAACCCACGTCCCCTGCATTGAAAGCTCAGAGTCTTAACCACTGGCCAGCTAGGGAAGTTGCACATTTTGTTGCTGGTATTGTAGAAAAGATTAAAGCATTGGGTAATCAGAAAAGCCATAGATTGTTTTGGTCACATTGAGAGTTGCCTTGGTAATAGTAGATATGATGATATTGATGATGATAATGTGCTAAGTCGCTTTAGTCATGTCTGACTCTGTGCAACCCTATGGACTGTAGCTGACCAGGCTCCTCTGCCAATGGGATTTCTCGGGCAAGAATACTGAAGTGGATTCCCATTCCCTTCTCCAGGGGATCTTCCAATCCAGGGATTGAACCGGTATGTCTTATACCTAATCTGCATTGGCAAGTGGGTTCTTTACCACTGATGATAATAATAATTGTGGATCACAATAAACTGGAAAATTCTGAAAGAGATGGGAATGCCAGACCACCTGACCTGCCTCTTGAGAAATCTGTATGCAGGTCAGGAAGCAACAGTTCGAACTGGACATGGAACAACAGACTGGTTCCAAATAGGAAAAGGAGTACATCGAGGCTGTATATTGTCACCCTGCTTATTTAACTTCTATGCAGAGTACATCATGAGAAACGCTGGGCTGGAAGAAACACAAGCTGGAATCAAGATTGCTGGGAGAAATATCAATAACCTCAGATATGCAGATGACACCACCCTTATGGCAGAAAGTGAAGAGGAACTAAAAAGCCTCTTGATGAAAGTGAAAGAGGAGAGTGAAAAAGCTCAACATTCAGAAAACGAAGATCCTGGCATCCAGTCCCATCACTTCATGGGAAATAGATGGGGAAACAGTG
>SJYX01001045.1:308515-393351 GCA_006410675.1 Oreotragus oreotragus | reverse complement strand
ATGCTTTTGAACTGTGGTGTTGGAGAAGACTCTTGAGAGTCCCTTGGACTGCAAGGAGACCCAACCAGTCCATTCTGAAGGAGATCAGTACTTTGGCCACCTCATGCGAAGAGTTGACTCATTGGAAAAGACTCTGATGCTGGGAGGGATTGGGGCCAGGAGGAGAAGGGGACAACAGAGGATGAGATGGCTGGATGGCATCACTGACTTGATGGACGTGAGTCTGAGTGAAGTCTGGGAGGTGGTGATGGACAGGGAGGCCTGGCATGCTGCGATTCATGGGGTTGCAAAGAGTCGGACATGACTGAGCAACTGAACTGAACTGAACTGAAGCACCTACTATGAACCAGATAATATCCTAAGATCTGCTCTGTTTCCACACAGCCTTGTGAGGTAGATATTATTAAAACTTTTTCTCTGAACTATGGAAGAAGATTTTAAAAGGGCAAGTTATCACTGCAAGAATATTAAGGGGCCCTTAGATAGCATTCTCTTTTATTTTTTGTTACCTGTCACACAAAACTAAAACTATAAAGTATGCATAATGTTGTAGAGAGTGAAAATTCAGCAATCTCTTGCATACCTACCACTGAAGCTAAGTAAGAGGACCATTGCTTTTGAGGCTTCTTGGATGCATGTCCCATTGTCATCACCATCTATGCTTCCTAAGAGATAAATATGTATTACCATGGATTTTTGTCATATAATTCTCTTGCTTTTTCACCATAGTTTTATCATATATATTTCTATCCCTAAACCTATATTGTTCATTTTTTCATGTGTTTGGAGTTATATAAATGAAATCCGTGTCTTCTCCTATAACTTTCTTTCCCACTAGACCTTGTGTTCCTGAGATGCATTCATGGTGTTACATGCAGTTGTAGTTTATTTTTGATGCTATACAGTGTTCCACAGAATGAATATACCACAAATTTATTTATTTAACCCATTTTACTTTTGGATTATATTTTGCCCCTACAAAGAATGTTGAATGAATACTCTTGTGAAGTGTTCTTTAAGATGTGTGTGTGTGTGTATTTCCATGTCTGTCTATCTAAGCTAAGAATTCAACTCCTGGTTTCATATATACTTATATCCTTGTGTGTATATATAAAGCCAGGAATTGAATTTTAGCTTATAGTGTATGCACACACTTAACCCTACTATCTAATGCCAAATTATTTTTCAAACTACATTCTACAGATTTTTAGGTTATTTTTTATTGCCTCTTTTGCCAAATGCTGCCAGTTTTCTTGTTATATTGTTTGTCTTTTTGATTGATTTGCATATGTGCTTTGTATATTTTTATCTTCACATTTAAAAATATTATACATGTTACCTCCCAGTATGTGACTTGAATTTTCATTTTCTTTTTATATCTTTCAATGAACAGAATTTCTTAATTTTACAATAATCTAGCAGATCAATATTTTCCTGTATGATTTGGGTTTTAGATGTTTAACTTAAGAAATCATTTCCTGCCCTAGAGTATTAAATGTATTCTATCTTCTTAAAGTTTTATTCTTTGGTCTTTTATAGTCAGTTCTTATACACACAGAAATTTTTGTGTGTAGTATCAGGACAGATTTACTGTTATATATATTTTTTCTCATTTTGCCTCAGCCCTTTTTTATGGAAAAGTTCATTCTTTTTTTTTTTTTTTTTAACTGATTTTCAGTTGAGGTCTGTAATAAATCAAGCTTCCATATCTTTGATTCTAGGTGCTTTATCCTATTTGTGTGTCTGCAATCCACACCATCTTCAGCTACAACTCCATAAGCTTAATACTTCATATGTAGCTTAAATATACTTAGTTCTTTGTATCTGGTGAGACACATTCTCCCACCTTGCTTTTATTTTTCTTTCACTATTCTTGGCCTTTTGTTCTTCCTTAGACACATTTTAGAATGCACCTTAATTACCTAAGACCAGTATCCTGTTTTTTTCCTCCTAAATTCACCTCAGGGTGCACCACTGGGGCTGATGGCTTACAACATTTATTGCACACAACAAATAGCACACAACATTTATTGCTTATCAAAATAGCAGGCAACATTTTTTGTTTTGCCCATCTGAGAAATATCAATAACCTCAGGTATGCAGATGAAAGCACCCTTATGGCAGAAAGTGAAGAGGAACTAAAAAGCCTCTTGATGAAAGTGAAAAGTGCTATGATTCATGGGGTCGCAAAGAGTCGGACACAACTGAGCGACTGAACTCAACTGAACTGAAGAAAGAAAGTTTTAAAGTTTTGTCTCTGTAGGTTTTGTATAATTTGTGCTGTTAATTTTTTAGTGCTTTTAATTTGTTCACTATAATGATTGATACTTATTCTTAAATGAAATTTTATAGCTGATAGTGGTTTGGAAACATTTCTGGATTTTTGTAAGTTAATCTGTATTTCAAAACCTTGCTAAACTCTATATTAATTCAGTTTCCTATTGATTCTAATAATTTTCATGTAGATGACCATATCCATTACATATAAGATTTTTTGCTTGCTAAGTCACTTCTGTCATGTCTGACTCTGACCCCAATGACTGTAGCCTGCCAGGCTTCTCTGTCCGGGGGATTTCTAGTAAAGAACACTGGAGTGGGTTTTGCTTCTTTCTTTCCAATCCTTATATCTCACTTTTATTTTAAATGATAATGATAATAGTTATCTTACTTCTGAAATTAAAGACTGGATCAAAAAAATTCTTAAAAAGTGTGATATTTACTGCAGTGTTTAGAAATTAACCATATTATCAAGTTTATCCTTTAGTCACTAAGTAATATCCAACTCTTTGCAACCCCATGAACTGCCAGGTTCCTCTGTCCATGGGATTTTCCAGTCAAGAATACTGGAGTGGGTTGCCATTTCCTTTTCCAGGAGATCTTCTGGACCCAGGAATTAAATCCATGTCTCCTGTACTGGCAGGTAGATTCTTTACCACTAGGCCACTAGGGAAGCCCATTATCAAGTTTAGGAAATGTTTTATTATTTTCTTTTTTTTTCATATATAGTTTGTAGAATTTAAGAAATATCTTTTTTTTTTTAACCTGTTGAGATAGTTCTTTTTCATTTAGTTTTCTTTAATTTTTGAATAAAGCTTTAATATTTTTCATAAAAGTTTTACATATACTTCATTAGATTTATTACTAAGTACTTCGTGTTTTTTATGCAACCTTCATTACATTTTATAATTCCTTGTTGCTGGTGTTTAGAAATGCAATTGATTTTTGTATATTGATTTTGTTTTCAGCAACCTTGCTAAAATGTTTTGTTAGTCTTAGTAACAAATACAATCTACTAAGCACTGCACCTCATGTATTTATTTTACCTTTTCTGTTTGACTTTTGGAATCATAGTTTTCTATGCGCAGTGGATTAGAATGCTTAGGATTGCTGTCCTTCTAGGACTTTGAGGCTTCTGAGGAAATTGTTATAGATAACATTTTGTTACTTGCAAGGTCTGAACCTTAACAGCTGCAACAAAGACATCATTTGCTTTGTTTTGTTTTGTCCTTAATGTTTGTTAAAATATGTGCCTTGTTATGTTAATGATGTTAGTTACCAACATAGTCAGTCAGTTCAGTCGCTCAGTCCGACTCTTTGCTCATGAATCGCAGCACGCCAGGCCTCCCTGTCCATCACCAACTCACCAACTCCCGGAGAAGTTACCTTAAAAGAAGTGGCCTGTGAGCAACTCTGCTTCCCTGTTCAGTTTAGCCTTTGCTGAGTTTCTGTTGTGGCTAGTTTCTGTTCTGCTGATCCAGACAGTGGGCTGAGTGCTGAGGACACAAGAACCGTGAATTCTGTCCCTGTCTTTCCAGTAATTGTGGGCTGGTGGGCTTTTGGGGAGATTTCTTCCTGATTAATTCTTCTGTGTTGCAAAGGGTAATTTAGTTTCTTCAGGGAGGTTTCTGACAAGCTGTTACTGGAAGCAAATCGCTCTGTGTGGGTGTGTCATGCTTTTTAAAATTTCATGTTTAAACAAATAAATGTGTGTGGTGTTGGCCCATGTCAGGTTCTGTAGCATGTTTGCTTTTCACTTTTTAATTTCATATGGCATCTTGGGACACTCGAAAAAGTTAGATCAGTATTTTGCCAGAAGAGAAGTTGGATCTTTCAGCTCCTGGATTTGGTCACAGACTTTGTCTGGTGTGAAGACTGGCTGTGCAGAAAGCTTGCAGAGCCCAATCAATTTTGAGATCACCTTTGGGCATTTTAAATCTTATATTTCTAAAAATAGGCACTTCATTTTAAGTATTGAACTTCAGAGCAATGTTTGAATTGAGTTTGATATTGTTGTCACGTCCACACTTTACCAGAGTATCTACTTATGCTCTGTGGCTTGGAAAGGCTGTTGTGCTCAGGTATGGAGTGATTCTTCCATCTAGCATGTCTCTCAAGTTATCAACCACTCTAGTGTCAATGACAACATGGCCAAAAAAATCTGTTACCTTCTCTGAGCCCAGGAAGTAATGCTTTTCATTCCTTAGGCAATGATTCTGTGTAACCTCACCTGCAAACAGTTTTCTTAAACTAAAAGGAAAAAGACCTCAGGGATATGATGAACTCAATAATCATACTTCCATTTAATGTAAAATCATGTGGCATCTACAAACATTTTCAAGAAATTTTTAATTTCAAGTGAAAATGTTTATGATAAAGTACTAACTGAGAAATAAATGAGTCTTAGTATTTTTCTGTTGCCCCTCGAACCAAGTTCTTTAATTTGGATGTGTTGTTTTGACAATTGGGGGGAAATTTTCTAACAAAATTAATAAAATATATTTTTAAAAAACCCATCACACAGACATAAATATAACCAGTGAGATTATATGTGAGACATTATAGGGTTAGTTACTTTAGAACTTAAAAAAAATCTGAAATTAACTTTAAACAAGTTTCTCTTGGTCTCTGCTATATGAAGTTTATTTTATAGTTTCTATTAACCATACTTGGAGACTAGGGTCATTGGAGGTAGGCTAATGAATGCAAGAAGGCAGTGTGAGCAAATACGAGGGCATCTGGGTGTGGAATCAGTGTTTAGGAGGATCGTACTGATGGTAGCTGGTCTAGGAAACAGTCAATGGGTGGGTAAGTAGCAGAGCCCAAGTCTCAGGATCCAGGCTCTTCTGTGGGACTGTGGCTTAGGAAATGATTCTAGCTGAGAAGGAAGACAAAAAAACAGGCCATGTCTTTTTTTTTTTTTTTTTTTTAATTGGGATATAGTTGCTTTACAATGTTGTGTTGCTTTCTGTTGTACATTGAAGTAAATCAGTTATATTATACATATATCGCCTCCCTCTTGGTCTTTCCTCCCACCCCTCTAGGTCATCACAGAGCACCAAGCTGGGCTCCCTGTGTTATACAGCAAGTTCCCACTAGCTTTCTGTTTTGTACATATCTCAGTCTCCCAATTCATCACCCCATCTCCCCGTCCATTCTCTACGTCTCTGTCTCTATTCTTGCCTTACAAATAGGTTCATCAGTGCCATTTTTTTAGATTCCACAACAAGCTAATCAAAAAGTGGGTGGGAGACCTAAACAGACGTTTCTCCAAAGACATACAAGTGGCCCATCACTAATTATTAGAGAAATGCAGATCAAAACTTCAGACCATCACCTCACACCGGTCAGAATGGCCATCATCAAAAAAAGTCGACAAACAAAAAGTGCTGGAGAGGATGTGGAGAAAAGCGAGACCTTTTACACTGTTGGTGGGAATGTGAATTGATATAGCTACTATGGAGAACAGTGCAGAGATTCCTTAAAATCTAGGAATAAAACTATCATATGACTCAGCAATCCCACTACTGGGCATTTATCCTGAGAAAGCCATTAATTCAAAGAGAAGGCCATTCTTAATCTCCTGGGACCTAGTACAGGGAGCCGAGGTACTAGAGACTACTAGAGGGTTCTTCTGTAGGAAGACGTGGGCAAGATATCGTACCAATCACTGAATTAGAGCTTAGTCATCAAGAATAGCCATTCTGCTGACAAGAGCATGGAATAAGCCTACTGGATGGGGGTCTTGGTCCTCAGCTACACATCCCAGACTTCTTCAGTCTAACTCCTCCCCAACTGATCTGTGCCTTGCTGGCCACCCTGTACATACACCCATGGTAAAATCCATCCTGGAATCTGTGGGCAGTGTGCTTAATGCTGTAGGTGGAATCCCAGTTTAATTGCTGCTGTTATAATCTCTGACTTTCTTGTGTGACACTATTTCCTTTTCCTGGTTAATTGCCCCAAGCACAGGGTATTTGCTGAATTGCTGAAATGAAATGAAGCACAAGCCCATCTAGAGCAATAATATTTAAAAGTCCCACTCCATACAGCAGTACTTTCCTGAGATAAAGTCTTTGATGATATGAAATTAAGCTTTGGTGATAAAAGCTAATAACTCACGCCATTGCTTAGGCTTCTGATCTTGAGCATATCATGTCATTGTTCCAAGTTTCTCTTTTCCTTTCTGTAAAAGCATGATATGTTTTACCCTGGCTATGTCAAAGATAGTAATGTATGTGAAAACACATGGTAACATTTACATAAATGTTAAGTATTATTGTTATTTAATGTAGAGCATTCTGAAATGTGGGCGTGTTTCTAAGAGTGTGTAATGGAGTTAGTGATTGGCATTGGGGATGTAGGATTGAGGTAAAATGTTAAAGTGTGGTGTTTTCTTATTAACTACTGTGCCCACTTGGGTTTTGTACTTCTCCCTTTCAAGCTTTTAAAGGAGAAAGGAATACAGGGCAGTCCCCAAAGGATCTCAGTCAAAACAATATTCTCTTTTGCACCATCCAGAAATAGACATTTGCATAAATGTTAATAAATAAGGTGGTTTAATAGTCACTCAAAATATCAGTTTTCTGTCCCAGTTTGTTTCTTTTCCCCATACAGGCCCACTGGCTCTGAAAATATATTTATGAGAAGTTTTGCAGTTCTTCTAACCTTTTAAAGAACATTCAAAGGTTACCTACTAAACAATGCAGCAGAACCAAGAGGCAATCCCTCTTGTATAAGACTCCGGGAACTCAAATGTTAGTCTTGGGCCTATCTTAGAGTCTGTTTTCTTAATACTGGCCTTTTGGAGCTCCTTTTTTACTACTTCCAAGAATGGTGAAAGGTTAAGGAACATTATATTTGGAAAACATCTTGAGCTTTGTGGATTAAAGATACATGATTAAAGTTATTAACATTGGCTTTGAATTTATGAAGTGTTTATTGGCTGGGGGATCATAATTGTTATGCTTTCAAGCCCCATGGGTCAGCATTCTTGGGGACATTGCAAGTGGGGGTAATGTTCAGATTTCTTGTGCTGACTTTGAGACTTTCTATACTTACAAGTGTTTCAGTTGCTCCCATGTGAGATTCAGGGTTTTTATCCATGCCATCTGAATTTCTCTACTCTCTGTACTGGTCACATCTCTGCCCTCTCTCTCTTCAGTTCTGTGAATCTTGTACTGATTTCTCTATGACACATTTTCTACTTTTTTAGTAATTAATTTTCATTGCAGCATCACAATGTTAAGCTTCTATGGCACTTTTTCTGATTGTTCAAATCTACGCCAGTCTTTCTGAACTTACACAGCACTTATATTTACCTGATTTTTGCTGTATTTTTACTATATTCTTTTGTATGAGTATGTCCCTTCTTCTATCCCTCAACTTGACAGTAGGTTTTGTTTGTTTTAGGCCAGTCACTATCTCCTATAGGATTTTTCATCCTTTAAACACCAATATAAGATTTTTCTCAAAGTAGGATTTAGAGAAAGCTTTGTCATTGACTACTCTAATCCCCAACTACTGTTGTGTAAACTGAGGCACAACTGATCATTCAAGGTCAAAAGCTAAGCTGGTAACATGGATAGGAGTGAAACCCAGAACATAAGACTTCTAGTCACCCTCAACCTGACGTTTATTTTTATTTTTAATAATTTTATTTATTTCTTTTGGCTCTGCTGGGTCTTCGTTGCTGCACAAGGGCTTTCTCTAGTTGCAGTGAGTGGGGGCTAGTTGCGATGCTCCGACTTCTCATTGCTGTGGAGCACACGGGCGTCAGTAGGGGCGTTTCCCAGGCTCCAGCGCACAGGCTCAGTAGTTGTGGCGCATGGGCTTAGTTGCTTCGCAGCATGTGGGATCTTCCCGGACCAGGGACTGAACCCGTGTCTCCTGCATTGGCAGACTAATCATTTACCGTTGAGCCACCACAGAAGCCCCTGACATTTATTGTAATAGGACTTTCATTTTTAGGACTGTTTTAGATTTACTTCAGTACTGAGAAGATAGTATAGAGAGTTCCTGTATAGTCCTACATATAAACTTACCCTGTTATTAACATCTTAGAGTAATGCGGTATGTTTGATATAATTATTGAACCAATATCGATTCATTATTATTAACTGAAGCTATATTTTACTTACATCTGGTAAACGGTACATGGGTACATGGTACACGGGTTTTGAAAAATACATTCTGTCATAAATCCACCATTATAGTATCACACAGAACAGTGTGGTTAGTGGTAGTTTAGTTGCTAAGTCCTGTCTGACTCTTTTCGACCCTGAGGACTATAGCCTGCCAGATCCTTTGTTCATGGGATTTCTCAGGCAAGACTACTGCAGTGGATTGCCATTCCCTTCTCCAGGAGATTTTCCTGACTCAAGGATAAGATCTAGGTCTCCTGCATTGCAGGCAGATTCTTTACCAACTGAGCCAGCAGGGAAGCCCCACAGAATAATTTAATCACCCTAAATATCCTCTGTGCTTCACCTATTCATCCCTTCTTGTCCCCTTCTGAACTCCTGGCAATCACCAATTTGTTTTTTTTTTTTTTAATATCTTTGTATTTTGCCTTTTTTCAGAATATCATGTAATTGAAGTCATATAGTATATAACCTTCTCAGGCTATCTTCTTTCACTTAGCAATGTGCACTTAAGGTGTTTCTAGCAATTGCTGGCTCCAGCAACTTTTGTTCTAGGTAAGCTAGTGTGGGGCTGTGATTCTCTGTCTGTGCTTGTCTCTACAGATTTTGGAGTGGTGGCTTGTGGCCTCAGTTCTCTGGCCTAAGAATAGTTGACAACTTTTAGTTCCCCACCCCTCCCAACTTGTTTCCTTTCTAGAAGCATGGAACCCATGGAACCCCTGACTTCTAAGCCCTTTATGTGCAGAAACCAAAAGCGTCTGGCATTTCTCTTAGTCTTAAAAATCCTAAAACCTCTTCTTCTTCGAAAGCAGTTTATCTCTTATTCCTTTTCAGTGATACACCTTTACGTGCTCTCAACCACACTGCCGTTCCTCCTTCTCCATTCTTTAGTTAATTAATTAATTTGGCCACGCTGTGTCTTAGTGGCGGCATGCGAGATCTTTGGTTGTAGCATGGAAACCCTTAGTTTCAGTGAACAGGATCTAGTTTGCTGACCAGGGATTGAACCAGGACCCCCTGCATTGAGAATGTGGAGTCTTAGCCCCTGGACCACAAGGGAAGTCCCTTCCTTGCCATTCTACACTGACAAATTGCCACCCAGACTTAGCACTTTATGGAGCTGAGCCCACTTGAGCAATTGGTGACAAAGAGGTGCGGAGGTTTGAGAGAAAGCATATACCGTGCTACATGAAGCATTATTAAACTCTCTGGTCTGTCTTTCTTTTTTTTTTCCCCCTCTGGTCTTTCTGAATGCATATTTTTTGTCATTTTAATCTTTTGCAGAGTATACAGAGCAGTCTAAATTTCTGTTTATCATAATCCCAGGGTAGCAAAATGTGGTGTTTAAGAAATAATCTGCCACAAGGGATGCATAAAAGTAAAACTGGAAACTAAGAACTGAGATGAGGGGAAAGAAAGCCAGGTCAGTAAACATTGTCTCTGTGTGGTTCTTTAGTCCTTCCTTTAGCATAAATATTTCTAATATAGAAGATACAAAACTTCATCTAAAATAAGTTTGTGGATTTCATTTAACCATAAGTGGTGGACTTCATTTAAAGTAATTTTGTGGTGTTCCAGCGGTTAAGACTTCTTGCTTCCAATGCGCGGGACATGGGCTTGATCCCTGGCCAGGGGGCTAAGGTCCCACATGCCGTGTGGTATGCCACCCCCCACAACAAATAAGCAAAACAAACAAAAAACAGCAAAATAAAATAACGTTGCTTTTGAAAAGCTTAGCAAAATAGAAGAGGAAGTCAGTCAGTCCAGCTGAACCATTGACTAGCAAGTAAGCAATGTAGTAATCCTTTCAGTTATAATAATTTCTGCAGTAATTCTTTCAGTTCAGTTCAGTTCAGTTCAGTCGCTCAGTCGTGTCTGACCCCATGAATCTCAGCACGCCAGGCCTCCCNCCTTCCATGGTTTCCTGTCTCTGTAAGTGACACTATATTCACCCAGTTGCTCAGATCAAAACCTCTGGAATCACCCTTCACATTTCTCTTTATCTTATTCAGTTCAGTTCAGTTCAGTCACTCAGTCGTGTCCGACTCTTTGCGACCCAATGAATCGCAGCACGCCAGGCCTCCCTGTCCATCACCATCTCCTGGAGTTCACTCAGACTCACGTCCATCGAGTTCGTGATGCCATCCAGCTATCTCATCCTCGGTGATCCCCTTCTCCTCCTGCCCCCAATCCCTCCCAGCATCACAGTCTTTTCCAATGAGTCAGCTCTTCACATGAGGTGGCCAAAGTACTGGAGTTTCAGCTTTAGCATCATTCCTTCCAAAGAAATCCCAGGGTTAATTCTTTAAAGGATAGCAGTTAAATTCTTATTATAAGTGCTTGTTTTCTAATGTTAAGTCCATATTCATGAGGTTATCTTTTGTTTCACTGTAATATCCTACATGTTTAATGTTGTAATGCCAATAGTACACACCTTATATATATTTTATTGAAGTACAGTTGATTCACAATATTGTGATAGTTGATTTACAATATTATGTTAGTTTCAGGTGGATAGCATAGTGATTCAGTATTTTGACAGATTATGTTCCATCATAGGTTATTACAAGATAGTGGGTATAACTCTCAGTGCCATATAGTACATTCTTGTTGCTTATCTAATTTATATCTGTTAATTTCATACCCCTCATTTGTCCCTCTCCTTTTTCCTCTCCCTGTTTAGTAATCACAAGTTTGTTTTCTCTATCTGGAATTCTGTTTCTGTTTTGTATATACATTCATTTGTATTATTTTTTAGATTCCATATGTAAATATCATATAGCTTTTTCTTTCTGACTTATTTCAGTAAGCATAATATTCTCGAGGTCCATCAATGTTGTTGCAAATGGTATTTCATTCTTTTTTATGCCTGAGTTATATTCCATTGTATATATAAACCATGTCTTCTTAATCCAATCATCTCTTGATGGGTACTTGGCTTGCTTCCATATTTTGGCTATTGTAAGTAGTGCTCCTGTGCACATTAGGGTGCATGTGTTTTCTCAAATTAGTGTTTTCATTTCCCAGATATATACCCAAGAGTGGAATTGTTGGACTGTATGGTAGTTACTTTTTCCTGAGAAACCCTCTGTACTGTTTTCCAAAGTGGCTACACCAATTTACATTTCCAGCCAGTGGTACACAGCTAGGATGAAGGCTCACATCCTAATTGATAAAGATGCAGTCTCATGGAATCTCAATGATTCTTTTTTCCTTGCTAAGTCATCCATCCAATCTGATTTTTTTGCCTTTGATTAAAAAAAATATTTCTCAAGTTTCATTAAATCATAGATGGGAAATATTTATCTAATCCCACCACAATCATCCATTTCCTATTTGCCTCTTATATGTGCCAGTGAAGGGTCTGAGGGTTTCTGTGACAGAAAATCACCTGCTTATAAGACAACCCATTCCATATTAATCATCACCTCCTTATAAGATAACCCATTCCAGACTAAACATCACCTCCTTTTAAGATGACTCATTCCATATGGAGATTCCTTCATACAATGACTGAAAGTAGTTGCCTCCTGTTTCTTTCTGCACAGAGTGAGTGTCTGTTCACAGCAGGACAGCCAGTGGGGTGGGAGGTGAGCCTTGCCAACCGGACTAGATGAGCAGTAGGAAGATGACTCATCATCAGAGGAGAACTTGGGAGGAACAGGCAGAGTGCATGTACTTATTGTTGTTGCTTTGTGTTTTGTGTGATTTGGAGAGGGGAAGAAGTGCCCACCTAGCCATCTCTACAGGATATATCTCTAAATGAGCAACCTCAGCCCGAGCCTGCTTTCCTAACAGCCGTTCTTATGCCAACATTCAACCCCACCACGGTCTTGTTGAAAATCTGCTGAGTTTTAAGACTCTCTCACACACATGTAAAGAACCACAGCAATAACACCATGCTTTGTTACAATTTTTTTTTTTTTTTAGCTCGCAAATTCAGTGAGTTTTATGAGATTGATTTCTCCAAAGCCTCTAAGGTCTTGAGATAAATGAGCTCATAGACTCTGTCTCTAGTCTCATTAATTTCATATTCGCAACTGAAAAAGAAACAATCACACAGCTTCTGACACCTTTATGAGAAGTACATTAAGACCAAATTCAGTCTAGACAGAATTGAATTTTGGTTTAAACTGAAAATCATGTTACTGGAGTTTATTAATGCTTTAATTCCTTAGTACTAAATGGATGTGTACTCAGCGTGTATCACACCAAACATAATTTTGCTCATCTGTCCTACATTCCTCACCATTTTTTATTTTGAACGAGTCCTGTTGATTATATGCCTGAAATTTATTTGAATCCACCTCCTTCTCTCAGTTCTCCCTGATATTCGGGCAGATTCTCATTACCTCACTTTTGGAATTCTGTTGAAGGTCAGAGATGAGAAGCCTTACTTGATTGTATCAGCTGTAAAGATTCAGCTACTTAACTTTATGAAATTGACATTAATAAACTGTGAAAATCATGTTCACTTTAAAGAAAAAATGTAATTCTCTCTAAATGCCCCTGAACTTGTTTGAGCTGTCATCGAGGTGCCAGAAGTTGCCCTATTCTTTCTTTCTTTGTGTGAATATAAAAGTAATGGTATTTATTTTAATAAATACAGGCTCATTTCTCTAGAAGGTGCTGCAGGCTGTGGACATTTCTCATAGTTGCCTTAGTTTCTTAGTTTCTGGCTTAACTTTCCCCAAGTCTAGTCTTTTTTAATTCATTGTCCCTTTTTTTCTCCTTTTTTTTCACTGTGACTCTAACATGGCCACATGACTTTAAACAATCCTCTAGCCTTTTTTTTTTTTTAATCTTTCCTGTTTTCTGGCTTTCATTTTTATCCTTTGTTCTTTTTTCTCTTCTTGTAATCTACTTTTCTGTTCTTTAAAAGAAGGGGTGATGAATGGTAACTGGACCTGGTGTTAGTGACTTTGCATTATATGCATATATCAAATTACAATGATGTATACCTGACTTATACATCAGTAGACTATTGATATAATATAATATACTATTATAAACAAGTTTTACCTAAAGAAGCCAAATACAGCTTGCTGATCTCTTAAAACATGAAATTTTGGAGCATGGACAAATCTCTCATGGTTTCAGCCACTACCTTTTATTCAATGAACATGGAACGTAGGAAAGGAAGGGAAGAATGCCACATCATATTGACCTCAGGGTACTGTGTTGGTACAAAATAATTATAGTAAGTCCCCTGCATACGAACAAGTTCTGTTCTGAGAACATGTTTGTTTAAGTCCAACAAAATTAGCCTAGGCACCCAACTAACACAATTGGCTATATAATACTATACTGTAATAGGTTTATAATACTTTTTTTACACACATAATAAACATAAAAAAAGAAACACAAAAAATAAAGCCTTTTTAATCTTACAGCACAGTACCTTGATATGGAGGCAACACCACTCTTATGGTAGAAAGAGAAGAACTAAAGAACCTCTGATGAAAGTGAAAGAGGAGAGTGAAAAAGTTGGCTTAAAGCTCAATATTCAGAAAGCTAAGATCATGTCATCAGGTCTCATTACTTCACGGCAAATAGATGGGGAAACAGTGGAAACAGTGGCAGACTTTATTTTTTGGGGCTCCAAAATCACTGCAGATGGTAAATGCAGCCATGAAATTAAAAGATGCTTACTCCTTAGCAGGAAGTTTATGACCAGCCTAGACAGCACATTAAAAAGCAGAGACGTTACTTTGCCGACAAAGGTCTGTCTAGTCAAGGCTATGGTTTTTCCAGTAGTCATTGTGTGGATGTGAGAGTTGGACTATAAAGAAAGCTGAATGCCGAAGAATTGATGCTTTTGAACTGTGGTGTTGGAGAAGACTCTTGAGAGTCCCTTGGCCTGCAAAGAGATCTAACCAGTCCATCCTAATGGAAATCAGTCCTGAATATTCATTGGAAGAACTGATGTTTAAACTGAAACTCCAATACTTTGGCCACCTGATGTGAAGAGTTGAGTCATTTGAAAGACCCTGATGCTGGGAAAGGTTGAAGGCAGCAGGAGAAGGGGACTACAGAGGATGTGATGGTTGGATGGCATCACTGATTCAATGGACATGAGTTTGAGCAAGCTCCAGGAGTTGGTGATGGACAGGGAAGCCTGGCGTGCTGTAGTCCATGGGGGTCACAAAAAGTCAGACACGACTGAGTGACTGAACTGAACTGAACAGTACCTTGAAAAGTACAATAGTACAGAACAACAGCTGGCATACAGGGGCTGGCATCAAGTGAACAGGCAAGAAGAGTTACTGACTGGAGAGGGAGAGGAGGTGGGAGATGGTAGAGCCGAGGATCGTCAGCAGGAGGGCATAGGAGACGGAGGGCAAGCTGCATGTGACAATGTATGCTGGACATGTGAACTAGCTTACATAATTGGATATGTGAGCATATTTTGCATCTTTAAACTTCACAATTTGAAAATTCATATGTAGGGAACTTACTGTAGTAGTCATAAAGCTAGTAGTCATATATTTGTAGAAAGAATAAAAAAAAATTTTCTGCTAGGGTAGTAAACATATATCACTGATGCATCATTGTCTTGTTTTTTTTTTTTTTTCAATAATCTCCTTTGGTCTGTACTACTGATTGTTGTTGTTCAGTTGCTAAGTCATGTCTGACTTTTTCTGTGACCCCATGGGCCGTAGCCCGTAAGGCTCCTCTTTCCATGGAATTTTCCAGGCAAGAACACTGGAGTGGGTTGCCATTTCCTCCTCCAGGGGATTTTCTCAACCCAAGGACCAAAACCACATCTCCTGCATTAGCAGGTGGATTCTTTACCACTGAGCTACCCTGGAAGCCCAATAGATTCATGTGGACCCCAAATTTTGTGAAATTTGTATTCAGAGTTTTTTCATAAATGACTTACTTGGGACCTTATATAATTAAAACATTGTTACAATATTTATGATCCTAGATCGGCCCACAAAACTCCATTTAACTGTTTATAATGAATTTAAGCTATAATTTTAACAAGTTCAATGTTTGTTGCTGCTGCTAAGTTGCTTCAGTTGTGTCCGACTCTGTGCAACCCCAGGCATTTATAAAATCATCTTAGAAAAGAAAATAAATTTTGTCTTAGGATGCCAGGGACATTTGGCTGTCGCTAACTAAGTGACTGGGTTGGAATGGGCGATGACCGTTATGACAGTGGGTCACTGAAAAATCAAGGGCACATTAGTTTTACTTATGCACATAGAAAGTTACCTTTTCTGTTTACATGAAAGAAAAGAAGTTGGTAATTCAGGCTACTTGCCAGAAGATACATTGATTCTTACACTTAAGTATAAATGCTCTGAATTTAGATGCTCAGCCATCTTTTTCAGTATGAAACCCTCTCTCACTCAGCCTTAAAAGTCATATGTTCTCTGTGCAAAAACTTACATGCCGAAGAGGTCAAGAGTAGCAGTTTATAAAATACTGTAGACTCAGGAAAAAATGATATATGAAACAAACAGAACTTTGTACATCCCTGGAAGGCAAACTGTATGGAGATCTTTCTAAAATAATGATTCTTAACGAACAATGGTGAGTTGTGTGCTTGCCTTTTCAGAATCACCAGGCAGAATCTTCTTCAGTCTACCCACCTGCCTTATTTCTCACAGCTCTGCCTTCCAACCCCCTCACTTAACCAGCCAAGAATCTCTGTTGTGGTGTCACTGATACAGATGAAAACGTGTCACATTGTTTGGGAGTAGTGGGTGGAAGAGAACTCTCCAACTACCAGCTTATGCAAGGAAGGTCATAAAATGACATAGATCTATTTTGGAAAACCTTGAGATATTCCTGAATCTGTGCTGTGAATCTTTATGTAAGGTAACAGTTTGTTTAAACTAATAAAGCAGGATGAAGATTCTGAAAACAGGCCTCAAAAGAAATCATCACCTTTTGGCTTTACCTGTCACCAGTGTATCTTGAGACAACTGAAGTTACTCCATTATCTGTGTTTGGAGGGAAAAAACAAAAAGAACAAGGAAGCATGTCTGTGCTTTGAGGCTGGTAGTTCAATAACAGTCAAACAGAAAGGAAGATGTAAAAAGCAAACATTTATTAAATATTTCCACTAGGCCAAGAATTTCCACAGACACACATTTCACAGTATTATGTGCTGCCAGTTGAGGCATGGCTGCATTTTTTGCAGAGTTCATGGAGGCTTGGTTTGAATAATTTGCTCAGTTCAGTTCAGTCACTCAGTTGTGTCCGACTCTTTGCAACCTCATGAATCGCAGGACACCAGGCCTCCCTGTACATCACCAAATCCCCAGAGTTTACTCAAACTCACGTCCACCAAGTCAGTGATGCTATCCAGCCATCTCATCCTCTGTTGTCCCCTTCTCCTTCTGCCCCCAATCCCTCCCAGTATCACAGTCTTTTCCAATGAGTGAATTCTTCACATGAGGTGGCCAAAGTATTGGAGTTTCAGCTTTAGCATCAGTCCTTTCAATGAACACCCAGGACTGATCTCCTTTAGAATGGAATGGTTGGCTCTCCTTGCAGTCCAAGGGACTCTCAAGAGTCTTCTCCAACACCACAGTTCAAAAGCATCAGTTCTTCGGCGCTCAGCCTTCTTCACAGTCCAACTCTCACATCCATACATGACCAGTGGAAAAACCATAGCCTTGACTAGATGGACCTTTGTTGGCAAAGTAACGTCTCTGCTTTTTAATATGGTATCTAGGTTGGTCCTAACTTTCCTTCCAAGGAGTAAGCGTCTTTTAATTTCATGGCTGCCATCACCATCTGCAGTGATTTTGGAGTCTCAAAAAATAAAGTCTGCCACTGTTTCCACTGTTTCCCCCTCTATCTGCCATGAAGTGATGGGACCAGATGCCATGATCTTAGTTTTCTGAATGTTGAGCTTTAAGGCATACCTAATACAGTGGTAAGATCCAGCTTCATGACCAGTTGCATAGGCCCTGTCCTTAGATGAGATGCATGCTTGGTTTAATGCTCTGCTGTCACCATCCTGAAATTCTTAAAAAATTTTAACATGAGGCCCAATATTTTTGCTTTGCACTGGGCCTTACAAACTACACAGCCAGCCTTTCTGGTTGACTATGTTGAGGTCTGCCATGGAGGTCCCTAAAGATGCATATTGAAAACTCCTCAGCCCTGTTGTTGTTCAGTTGCTCAGTCATGTCCGACTCTTTGTGACCCCATGCTCTTCAGCATGCCAAGCTTCCCTGTCCATCACTATCTCCCTGAGTTTGCTCAGACTCGTGTCCATTGAGTCAGTGATGCCATCCAGCCATCTCATCCTCTGTTGTCCGCTTCTCATCCTGCCTTCAGTCTTTCCCAGCATCAGGGTCTTTTCCAGTGAGTCAGTTCTTCACATCAGGTGGCCAAAGTATTAGAGTTTCAGCTTCAGCATCAGTCCTTCCAAAGAATATTCAGGACTGCTCTCCTTCAGGATTGACTGGTTGGATCTCCTTGATGTCCAAGGGACTCTCAAGAGTCTTCTCCAGCACCATAGTTTGAAAGTGTCAGTTCTTTGATGCTCAGGCTTCTTTATGGTACAACTCTCACATCTGTACACGACTACTGGAAAAACCATACCTACTGCTCTCCTTCAGGATTGACTGGTTGGATCTCCTTGATGTCCAAGGGACTCTCAAGAGTCTTCTCCAGCACCATAGTTTGAAAGTGTCAGTTCTTTGATGCTCAGGCTTCTTTATGGTACAACTCTCACATCTGTACACGACTACTGGAAAAACCATACCTTTGACTATATGGACCTTTGTTGGCAAAGTGATGTCTGTGCTTTGTAATGTGCTGTCTAGGTTTGTCATAGCTATTCTTCCAAGGAGTAAGCATCTTTTAATTTTGTGGGTGCGTCACCGTCCATATTGGTCTTAGAGCCCAAGAAAATGAAATCTGACACTGTTTCCACATTTTCCCCATCTATTTGCCATGAAGTAACAGGACTGGATGCCATGATCTTAGTTTTCTGAATGCTGAATTTTAAGCCAATTTTTTCACTCTCCTCTCTCACCTTCACCATTTCTGTGAGTTAGGAATCTGGGCACAGCTTAGCTGGGTCCTCTGCTCAAAGTATCACCAGCCTGCAATCAAGATGTTGGCCAGGCTGTGTTCATTTTTGGAGCTCAGGGTCTTGGTTTTCTGAATGTTGAGTTCTAAGTCAGCTTTTTTCAGTCTCCTCTTTCACTTTCATCAAGAAGCTCTTTAGTTCCTCTTCACTTTCTGCCATAAGGGTGGTGTCATCTGCATATCTGAGGTTATTGATATTTCTCCCAGCAATCTTGATTCCAGCTGTGCTTCATCCAGTCAAGCATTTTGTGTAATGTACTCTGCATATAAGCTGAATAAGCAAGGTGACAATATACAGCTGTAACAGAGTCCTTTCCCAATTTGGAACCAGTCCGTTATTGGCACCAGGACCCAGGCATCCCACGGGAGAGTGAGCCAGACCTGCCTGTGAGTTTTTGAGTGTCTCCTGCAGAGGCACGGGTCAGCAGTGGCCTGCTGCGGGGACAGGGGTTCTGGCTGTAGCAGACCTGGGAGGTGTGGTGTGTGAGCCGTACCATAGAGCCACTGAGCAGGTGACCCACAAACTGGATAATAATTATACTAAAGAAGTTCTCACACTGTTGGAAAAGTTCCAGGGCCCAAAACAGATTTGCCAACCTGGCGATCTGGCAAAGGGACTGAGAAACGCCAGGGAATTTGACTTTGAAGGCCAGTGGAATTTGATTACAGAACTTCCACAGGACTGGGGAAACAGACTCTTGGAGGGCACAAACAAATCTTTGTGAACACCAGGACCCAGGAGAAAGAAGCAGTGACCCCACAAGAGACTGAGCAGGCTTGTCTGAGAGTGTCCGTGAGTCTCCATCAGAGGCATGGGTTGACAGTGNTGAAGGCCAGTGGAATTTGATTACAGAACTTCCACAGGACTGGGGAAACAGACTCTTGGAGGGCACAAACAAATCTTTGTGAACACCAGGACCCAGGAGAAAGAAGCAGTGACCCCACAAGAGACTGAGCAGGCTTGTCTGAGAGTGTCCGTGAGTCTCCATCAGAGGCATGGGTTGACAGTGAACTGCTGTAGGGTCAGAGACACTGAATACAATAGTCCTGGCATAAGTCCTTTTGAAGGAAGTACCCCTACCATAGTTTGGCCTCAGGGAGGGAACATAGCCCCACCCATCAACAGAAAATTGGATGAAAGATTTACTGAACATGGCCCCGTTGATCAGAACAAGACCCAGATTCCCCCACAGCCAGTCCCTTCCATTAGGAAGCTTCCACTAGTCTCTTATCCTTATCCATTGAAGGGCAGACAGAATGGAAGCTTCGTTAGCTTTCCAGGAGATATGCCTTTGTTTCTCACTATATCCTCACTACTCAACAAGTGATTCATGGACCAGCAGTGTTGCCACCCCTGGAAGCTTGTTAAAATGCAGAGTCTCAGGCCTCATGCACACCTGCTAAAGGAAATCCTGCATTTAGTAAGATCTTGGGTAATTTATATGCATATTAGTGTTTTGAGAAGCACCATGATACATCAAATATTGAGCAGCATTGCTTCCTCTGTGGGCTGCACCCAGCTTGTTTTTTCTTGGCCAGAGCAAATGGGTAATAGACCTTAACCCACAGCTTGTAACAATCTTGAGAAGAAATAGAAAGAGCATGTCAAGCTGCTTTAAATTAATACACGTTTCCAGGGTCAGACAAATTACATCCTTGGGATACAGAAAAAAATTTATAGCTGTGATTAGAGAAACACCATCAGTAATCTCTGAAGAATCACAGGGAACCATAGAGGTTCCATTTTTTTTTTTCCAAAGAAAGGAAAAGATAAATTCTGAAAATCACTGGGTAATGAATCTGACAGCAGTTTCATACAATATTCTGGAAGGAATTATTAAACAGGTAACTTGTCAGATCTTAGAAATAGAAGTGGTGATTACCAGGAATTATGCTGAATTAACTTCATTTGTTTTTCTTATAATGTATTTCTAAGAGTGGGAGGTTCACATAGGCATGGTTTTAGATAGGTATTTACAAATCTTCTAATAGTATCTTTATAGATCATGTGCAGAAATGTACAGATAATAGCAGAGCCAAGTTAATGGTTTGTTGAATGATTATTATCTTATTGTTTAGTCACTAAGTCATGTACGGCTCTGCGACCCCATGAAGTATAGCCCCTCCAGGCTTCTCTGTTCATGGGATTTCCCAGGAAAGAGTGGAGTGGGTTGCTATACCCTCCTCCAGTGGATGTTCCCAACCCAGGGATCAAACCCACGTCTCCTGCATTGGCACATGAGTTCTTTACCACTGAGCCACCAGGGAGGCCCAAATGATCATCTACTGTAAGTTAAATGACAACTATGAGGGAAGGTGTTGATAGTAGGTCTGTATGTCAATCATGGTTCAGTCATAGAAGAACTTCTAGGAATGGTATGCAATAAGGCACTGATTATTATACATTGACCTTGGATAATTCTGGGAACTGGTTAAAGTGTTTATGTACTTTCCCTGGATCTGAAGTTAGCATGGCAAGAAGTCAGGAAGAAAATATGGATGAGAAGTTGGTGAGAGCATGGACAAACAGGAACACGTGAGGAGGATGGTCTGACTCCTGCTTCAGCCTCTAGGTGTCTAGTTCTGTGATGCAGTTATCTGGGAGGAGAAGCAGAGGTCCAAATGAGCACCTGGCCTGGAAGTAGGAGAAGCTGAAGGAGTTGTGGCTCTGGCAGGTGCTGCATCCAGTGAGCTCAGACAACTGATTCATAACCCATCTGTAGGAGCTACAAAAGCATCTGACCCAATCCCAGGCTTCCATGTTCAAATAAGGCTGCTGTGTCATTTTTGCCTTCTGTGTCATTTGCTTCCATGTTCAAATAAGGCTGCTGTGTCATTTTTGCCTTCTGTGTCATTTTTGCCTTCTGATTGGCCACCCTCCTGTGGCCAGTCAGCTCAGAACCATGATGGAAAGGAATTCTGGGAAATGTAGTCTCTGCTTAGCCAACTTGACAGTTCAAAGCTAATACCAGTTGTCAGCTTTGTTCTTAGCCTTACTGATTATTTTCAATAATGCAAAGCTGTGAATGATAACACATACTGGATGGTAGGATTCAAAGGAAAATCTCAATAAACTGATATCTCATCTTTCAGTTCAGTTCAGTTGCTCAGTCGTGTCTGACTCTCTGCAACCCCATGAACCGCAGCACGCCAGGCCTCCCTGTCCATCAGCAACTCCTGGAGTCCACCTAAACCCATGTCCATCGAGTCGGCTTTTGTTGACGGCAAGTACAAATTTCNCAGTTGCTCAGTCGTGTCTGACTCTCTGCAACCCCATGAACCGCAGCACGCCAGGCCTCCCTGTCCATCAGCAACTCCTGGAGTCCACCTAAACCCATGTCCATCGAGTCGGCTTTTGTTGACGGCAAGTACAAATTTCTAAACAAATTAGAAAATTAATAGAAACCCAGGAGTAAAGTTCACATTGTGCTCTATATGGAAGGAGAAGAGGTGCCCTGTTGATAAAAGATAAAGAGCTGCCATATCAATGGGCTAAAGAAAAAAAAATTATGTGATCGTATATATCAGTGCAGAAAAAGCAGTTGATAAAATCCAATATCCATTTATGATTAAAAAAAACTCATCAAACTATGAATAGAGAGGAACTTTCTCCACTTGATAAATAGCATCTACAAAAAACCTACAGTCAACATTTTACTTAATGGTGAAATGCTGAGTACTTTCCTCCTAAGATTTGAAACAAAACATGGATGTTCTC
Organism: Oreotragus oreotragus; assembly: GCA_006410675.1. NCBI lineage: Eukaryota > Metazoa > Chordata > Mammalia > Artiodactyla > Bovidae > Oreotragus > Oreotragus oreotragus. The sequence goes on along the minus strand of SJYX01001045.1, from coordinate 371,151 downwards.
TGTCACCAATCTTAATCAGCCTCATACTGGAAGCTAATACAGTAAGACAATAAGAGATAATCAAAGGTATAGAGATTGAGAAGGACTTGTTTGCAGATAACATGATTGTCTAGGTAGAATTCCAAAAAACTGACCAAAAAAAAGAAAAAAGCCCAGAAGACATAATCAAGCATAGCAAGTTAGCAGGATACAAAGTGGATAAACAATATCAACTGTTTTCTAACTGCCAACAATTATACTTTATTGACAATAGCATAAAAAATGAAATGCATAAATGTATAAATTTAATAAAAATAGATACAGGTTCTACAAATAGAAAACCATAAGATTCTGATGAAATAAATAAAAATATCTAAACAAAGAGATAATCTGTGTTGATAGATTGGAAGACTCAATATTGTCAAGATATCAATTCTTCTGTTTGAACCATGCATTCAATGGAATCTCAACCAATATCCCAGAAATCTATTTTCAAGTTTATATGGAAAGATGGGACACCTTGGATAGCCATGTAACACAGAACAAAATTGATGAACTTATTCCAACAGATTTCAAGACTTAATATATAGCAACAATAATCAAATAAGCATGGAATTAGTGAAAGAATAGACACATAGATTAATGGAAAAGAATATTCATTTATCTCACCCGCAGGTAAGCTAATATAAATTGGTCCTTGACAAAGAAAAAAAGGCAATTCAATGGAGAATAGATAGTCTTCAACAGATTGGTGCAGGAACAATTGGACATCCATGTACAAGAAGATCAATCAAACACAGACCTTACAAGTTTTACAAAAATCAAAATAGATCAAAGAGCTAATTTCAAATTGTAAAAGTACAGAATGTAAAATGTGAAACTACAGAGCTTTTAGAAAATAACATAGGGGGGATTCCTTGGCAGTCTAGTGCTTAGGACTCAGCGCTTTCACTGCCGTGGCCTGGGGTTCAATCTCTGGCCTGGGGAACTAAGGTTCCATAAGCCATTCAGTATGGCCAAAAAATAAAATAAAACAATGCAGGAGATTAGGTAATCATGGGTTTGGTGGTGACTTTTGAGATAAAGTGTCAAAAGCATGATCCATAGATTAAAAAAAAAATGTATAATCAGTTGGACTTCTTAAAAGTTAAAAACTTATGCACTGTAAAAGACACTTGTTAAGAGAGTAAAAAGACAAGTCATAGATAAGCAGAAAATATTTTTAAAACACATATTTGATAAAAGTATTTTATCTAAAAATATAGATAATTTTAAAATTCAAAAATCTGATTTTTAAGGTAGGCAAAGAATCCAGACTGATACCTCACTAAGGGAAACATACAGGTAGTAAATAAGGGTATGAAAAGAAACCCAACATCACTTGACACTAGGAAATTGCAAGTTAAAACAGAAATGAGATCGCTTTAAGGAGTGTAGGTTGAATTAGTAAAGTGTCGGAGATACTTTAAACAATTTTGAATTAAATTATAAGAGTGAACACCTGACACTGTGCGCTTGTCAAAACCCACAGAACTTTCCAGCACAAATGAACCTTAATATATGAAAATTAAAAAAAAAAAAATTGTTAGTATGTTGGGAATATTTTCAGCATAGAATGCAGATCTTAACAAAACACATAACTGTATTATAAAACTATGAAACAGCTTCCCTGAACGGGGTAATGGGAAAAGGTACTGATTAAGCAATTTTGCAAATGAGCTGAATTCATAAAACTAAAGTTAAAAACTATCATGCATAAGCACTGCATAAAGGTGTTTCTCACCTGGGGACAGGTTACAGTTTGGGTGTTGCTTTGCAAGGATACTGAAATCGAACAGTTAGGTAAGTGGGGGAAGAATGATGGGAGCCAGATTTCTCAAAGTTAGAGTGGAGATTTACAGATAAGCAAGGAAGGAAGCTAGAATGATTCATGTAATGGATTAGAATTGGAACCATCAGTATGAACTCCTGTTTAGCTTAATATAGGTACAGATAGTTACATAGAGAAGTATTTTTAGATATGCATATAACATGAGTTAAGTATACACACATATTTTTTGCTGTGTGAGCTGAAAGGACTTAGAAGCAACTTCACCCCAATAGCAGCAAGCATATCTTAGTTCTTTTTTTTTTGTAATTATTTATTTACTTGTCTGTGCCGTTTCATCACTGTTGCGTGGGCTACTCTCTAGCTGTGATGCTCGGACTTCTCACTGTGGTGTCTTCTCTTGCTGTGAAGCTTGCACAGACTCTAGGGTCCTCAGGCGTCAGTAGCTGTGGCTCCCGGGCTCTCGAGCACAGCCTCAGTAGTCGCGGCGCATGGGCTCAGTTGCCCCACGGCACTTGGGATCTTCCCTGAACAAGGATCGAACCTATGTCTCCTGCAGTGGCAGGTGGATTCTTCATCACTGAGCCACCAGGGGAGACCTAACCCTTAGTTCTTGGTTTCTAATACTATTCTTCAGTAAATAAACAGACAAATACATAAGATACGGCATCTAGGGGAAATGGTTGGTTTTAGATTTCAGGTAGGAAATAAATATATTAATACAGTTTGAGTCCAGAGAATGTGATAATGCCTAAAAATAAGGAAGTACTTAAGTAAAATCAAACAAATAAAAGCCTCCAATGATGAGGATATTTCAAAGAAATCAAACCGCCAAATGAAAGTGCCCCCAGTAACCAAAGCTGAGAACAATTCGAGGAACCAGATAAAGAAAACAGTACTAAATTATAACCCAAAGTAAGAAATAAGTATCCATGAGTCTGTAAAGATGTAAATAAATGTTGTAATAAATAAGTAAATGAGGGTCCAAGACAAACATTCCATGCAAATGAATTCCACATAATGTATATTGACATTCCATCTTCAAAGAAATGAGGCTTAACCTCCCAGTCTTTAAATATGGGCACTGCACTGTGATGTTCTTCCAAAGAACACAATATGGAGAGGCAGGTGAGGGGAGAGTAACTTTGTGGAGGAGAAACGTGATAAACACTACCTCTCTAGGTGATCAAGGTCAGCTTCAACACTGATGTCAGGTTCATAGTATGTACTTTTGACCTGCTGTGTTGGAAATGTCACTTTACCTCCCTTGTTTTTAATCCCTGAGTCCGTAATCCCAATCTAACCATCAGAAAATATTGACAATCCTGACTGAAGGACAGGACATTCTACAACATATTTGACCTGTATTCCTCAAAAATGTCCATGTCATTAAAAAATAGGAAACTATCATAGTTATGAAGAACCTAATGTAATGTTATATCTAGATGGGATCCTGGACATTGGGTAAAAACTAAGGAAATCTGAATAAATCTGGATTTTAGTAAATAATCATGCATCGCTGTAGGTCCATGAATTGTGACAAATGTCCCATATTAATATATATGAGATACTAATAATAGAAACTGGGTATGCATGGCATACAGAAAATCTCCCTTCTATCATTGCAATTTTTTTCTGAAAATCTAAACTACATTTAAGAGAAAAATTTCATTTTAAAAAAGCAAAAGTGCAGAAGACAAAATCAGTGAGTGACTCTTGTAGTGAGGTTATAGATGGAATGACTGATTTAAAAAGAGACTATGTATGAAGTACTGATAACTGAATACTTGCTTAGGCAGTACTTGAAATTGAAGTACTGGTCATTTTTGCCTTCAAATATTTCAGATGTTGACTGTAAAGGCGTCATGCTCAATGTAGTTTCCAGTGGCTTAATAAGAATAAATTGATTAAAGTTACATGAAAGCAGATCTCAACTCAGATTGAAAGAAGACTTTTTGGATCATCCGAGCTGATCCGAGCTGTCCAAACATGACTAAAGTGCATTTGGAGGGAGGCAGAGCACTTCCTCCTTCTGATCTTCAAGCTGAGGCTAAAGGAATGTCATGGTGAAGAACAGTTGGAGGAGAATGAGCCCGAAGGTGTCTTCATCACAGATGCAGTGAGTCCATGAGTATTACCCAACACCGGTGCAATCGCATTGGTTCACGTGGCTGCAGGCAGGCCTCCGAAACAAGTTATTTTCTTAGGATGTCCAGACGGCAAGTTTTTCTCTCATCATCTTGGAATTACACACTCTATATAGGAAGGGAGAAATGATTGTTGAGCACTGTGAGAAATGAGTTTAAGGAAAGCCTCTGAGATTACATTTATGGACCTGCAGTCTTCTCTTAAAAATATAACACTAAAAAAAAGGGAAAGAAAACAAAATAGGCCAAGTGACACTCGTGGTAAAGAATCCACCTGCCAGTGCAGGAGACATAGAAGACATGGGTTCAAACCCTGGGTTGGAAAGATCCCCTGGAGAAGGAAGTGGTAAACACTTCCCTATTCTTGCCTGGAAATCCCATGGACAGAGGAACCTGGTGGGCTACAGTCTATGAGGCTGCAAAGAGTTGGACCCAATTGAGCGACTAACACTCACTTTTTCACTCTTCTTTTAAAAAGAACACAAAATGAGAAAGAAAGCAGAACGGAGACATAAAACAAACTACCCACAGTGATTTCATACTGGGTATTATCATCCCAGTTTTCAAGATTACTGCCAATGATAATGCTTGAGGCCATCTCCATTGATGAGGGATAACATTTGAAGGATGTGTGTGCTTGCTAAGTCATCGCTTCCGTCATGTCTGACTCTCTGTGACCCATGGACTGACGTCTGCTAGGCTCCTCTGTCCATGGAATTCTCCAGGCAAGACTACTGGAGTGGGTTGCCATTCTCTCCTCCAGGGCATCTTCCAGACCCAGCGATTGAGCCTGTGTCTCCTGCAGCTCCTGCACTGCAGGCAGATTCTTTACTGCTGAGCTATGGAGGGGAAACCTTTGGAAGGGCAGGCATTCAGTACTCTTACATAGGACCAGATGGCACTTAGCCTCTGGAAATTCAGATCAGCTTCATTCTCTTCTGAAATGAATAGCAGCAGCAGAAATTTTTGGTTACTGCACTTCGGCTGTGCTGTGCTGGGCTTGGTCGCTCAATTGTGTCAGACTCTTTGCGCCCCCATGGACTGTAGCCTGTCAAGCTCCTCTATCCATGGGATTTCCCAGGAAAGAATACTGCAGGGGGCTGCCATTTCCTTCTCTAGGGGATCTTCTCCACCCAGGGGTTGAATCCAAGTCTCCTGCATTGTAGACAGATTCTTTACTGACTGAACCCCCAGAGTAGCCCTCCATCATGTCTGCTCTCTAACAAATGTACACATTGAATATCAGGCCAAGTGTAGGCCTTCACATAAAAAATAATTTAGCCGGTAGATCTCAGCTCAAGCAGTATGTCAGGGGACATCCCTGGCGGTCCAGTGGGGAAAACATTGCGCTTCCACCGCAGGTGGTGCAGGTTCGAGCCCTGATTGGGGAACTAAGATCCCACAGGCTGCATGGTGTGGCTAAAAAGTTCAAAAAGAGAAATATCTCAGTATATTTGCTATAGAGAGAGTAAGATTTGCATATGTAAATGAGTGTGTGTATGTATAGCCTGTGAGATTTTTAATAATAAAAACGTCTATTCAGAGAGTGTACCACATGGAAATGTAAGTACGTAAGTGCACAGTAAATAGTCTGTCATTGTAGACTCTGTATCTCTTGGCAGCAGTGGTTTGCATGCCAAGAGTACATGTAAATAAGGTAATTTTTTAGTAGAAGATCCTGGCCTTTGGATTTTATGTCTACTCTCATTCTAATTTCCTTGCTGATATTAATTATAGTCAAATTAATGTTATGGTGTATGACAAAGGGCAAAAGACGGTCCAGGCCTGTTTTTTATTGACAATTTGCAGGCATAACAGCCTGGCCTCTCTGACCCATCTCTGTCTTATCTCTAGTCTAAGAGGGTTTTTCTAATTTTTTTTATTTTTATCTCTAGCATCAGTCTCTAAGAGTATCCATTTCCTGGATTCAGACCCCAGGGCAATGGTACTCCTAGCATTGGTCTTCAAAGCATCAGCTCCCATAGTATCAACAGGCTCTCATACTTCATCCACATCCTTCCCTGACGTCTCTGGAGTGTCACTGTCATCACCTGTGTCCTTGTAGTTCTCCTTACATAGACTTTAAACTCCTTTGCCACTGAGGACAGTGTTGTGTGTATTTGCTCAGGCCTCCCAGCTCCATGATGACGTTCTGTATTTGTGTTTGTACCTCCCTGCTATTGCCCAGCCTGGCCCTTCAACCCTTTCCCTCTTCATCAGCCTGTTATTATCCACATATTATGTAAGGGTCGTTTGAAATGTCATAGCCCCTGAGAAACAGCTTGTTCAGTTGGAATTAATCACATCTTTCACTGTATTCCCACTCCAGTTTGCTTTGGTCTCTTTTATAGCTTTTCCCTTCTGCTGTATTTTACTTATTTGTGTCTCACACCCACCCCAGAAACACACACATGCACACACTCTGTGGGCAGCTTCTTGTAGACAGCCATCCAATTTATCCCAGCACAAGGACTAGTATCAGCTTTACACACTGCTGCTGCTGCTGCTGCTAAGTCGCTTCAGCTTGTCCGACTCTTTGCGACCACGTGGACTGGAGCCTACCAGGCACCTCTGCCCATGGGATTTTCCAGGCAACAGTACTGGAGTGGGTTGCCATTACACATTGCAGATGCCTCATAAATGTGAATCGAATGACACAACTCAACATCTAGTTAATAACTATTCTCTAATGGCTCAAAAATTCTATTGGACCTTCCCTTTACCTATCTTGTACTCATTCTTCAATTATCTGCTTATCTTCAGTTGGCTTTCTAATTAGAATCTCCAACTCACTATGACCAGGAAACTTCTGCTGTTTTTCCTTACTCTGTGTGGGTGTGTGTGCACGCTCAGTCATTCAGTAGTGTCTGGCACTTTGTGACCCCATGGACTACAGTCTGCCAGGCTCCTCTGTCCATGGAATTCTCCAGGCAAGAATGCTGGAGTAGGTAGCCATGCCCTTTTCTAGGAGATCTTTCCAACCCAGGGGTTGAACCCAGGTCTCCTGCATTGCAGGCAGATTCTTTATTGTTGGGGCCAACAGGGAAGCCCCTCTTTTCTTTACTGAGTCTTCCTTATCTCAGTATAAGTGAATACCACCTGTAGTGCTGTTCAGGCCAGACAGTAAGCCTTGATTTGCCCTTTCCTCATATTGCATACCAAATTCATTAATATGGCATGTCAGTTCATTACTCAAATGTATCTTGAATCTTATACATTTTCACTGTCTCCCTCTCCATAGTCCTGGTCCAGGCCACTGCGATCTTGCCCCTGTGATAGCACCATTATCATTTTACCTCAACTACACAAGATCCTAATCAGTGTCCTGGCCTGCATTATTGGTCCCCCCTGAAATAGGTTCTCCACACAGTAGCCAGAGAAGGCTCTCTATGGCATACATCGGACCATAGCATTCCCATTTGAAAGTTCCCTAATGGCTTCTATTTAGAATGAAATGAAGACTTTTACTTACATTACCTAAAAGCCCTCATAATCTGTCCCTGAATACCTCTGACTTTCCTTCTTTCTCTGCCCTCTGTTCACTGTGCTTCAATAACATACTTCCTTCCTGTCCTCCAGACACGGCCAGGTAGTTTGTTCCTGCCTGGGAATATTGTTTTTGCTGTGGTTTCAGTTCAGAGCCTCGTAGGACCATGTCCTGACCGTAAGCCCTCTCAATCGTCCTCTTCCATGATCTCATGTCTTTCTAGTACTTACTAGGTGCAGGTCACTCCCCTACTAGGCTATGATCACTAGTATCTAAAATGGCACCTGCCTTAATTTGTATTACTGGTTGACTGATAGGCTAATGCAATCTTGTTGGAGAATTGTAGCTTTACAATTAGTTTCTGCTGTACAGCAAAGTGAGTCAGTCACACATATACATACATTCCCTCTTCCTTGAATTTCCTACCTGTTTAGGTCACCACAGAGCAATGAGTAGAGTTCCCTGTGCTACACAGTAGGTTCTCATCAGTTATTTATTTTATACCTGTTAGAACATTTATGGGCTTCCCTGGTGACTCAGCTGGTACAGAATCCACCTGCAACGTGGGGGACCTATGTTCAGTCCCGGGTCCAGGAAGATCCTCTGGAGAAGAAAATGGCAACCCACTCTAGTATTTTTGCCTGGAGAATCCCCATGGACAGAGGAGCCTGGCGGGCTACTGTCCGTGGGGTCGCAAAGAGTCGAACATGACTGAGCAACTAATCATAGCAGCAGTGTATATATGCCAGTCCCAGTCTCCCAGTCCCAGAGATCTGCATCTCTTATTTCTGCATTGCAGATAAGTTCACCTATTGGCAGCCCAGCTTGCATCTCTAGGTAGTGGGTTCCCTTTTCATGGTCAAGGATTTTTGCCCTGTCTTGTGATTTGTGCACCTCACAGCTGTTTCCTGGGACCATGAACCCCTTAGAAGTAGACACCATGCTTGTCTCACTACTGCTGGTCAGAGAACTTGGCCCAGAGTGGTACCGAATAGATGAGCATGTATGTTTTCCCTTTAACCCCATAATCACTTTTTTCTCCCTCATTCTTTTTCTGATGGAATTGCTTGTTAGTTGTAGGAAGCTTAAATTCCTATTAGAGCCTTTTAAAACTGAGATTGGAGAATTGATGAGGCCTATAATTGGTAAAAGAAACTCTGACCTGAGGTGCTTGCCTAATGAAAGAATGTAGTAGGAGGACAGTGGGAATAGTTTCACTTAATGGAGAAGATGAAGATTTGATGCCCATGGTAGCAGTTTATTGGGCAGGAAAACCACTGCTATCAGTTCATTGAAAAAATGATCTGTCATAAGAGTTCATCTGCTCTACAAGCTGAGAAACCAGCTTAGGTATTTTCGCACATTGCAGCCCTTTTACTTATATGAATGTGATTAAATGAAGATTTATCTTTATTGTAAAATTTTATATCATATCACTTGATATTTTAAATTGAATAATGACATTGGACCTTCATCAGTGGCTTTACTCCCAACCAAGGGAATGACTTCAGGGTTTCTTGGCAAACTTTCATGACCAAGAAGCAATCTGATCTTGTTAATAAAAAAAACAACAGATTATTATCAATATTCTGCAAGCATAGCCCAGTTTGTTTTTAGTGTTTTCAAGTTAGTTTTCTCACATCATACACTGTACTAGATTTTGAAAGTTGACCCCAAAGAGCTTCATTTCTCATTTCTTTTGAACCTCATCCACGTCCACATTCCCTCCAGACAGGTTCTGGGCCTTGTGCTAATGACTTCTGATCCTGAGGAAAAATTAGAAACTCTTTCCAAGCTGTCCTCCCTTTGTGCTTCAGACAACCTCATTCCTCCACTCCCATGTCAAAGCTCCTGTTTCCTTAGTGCCTTTCTTCCAACTAGATGAACGAAGAAAAACATAGATTTGTCGATGAGTAATGACACCTTCATGTGGGGATCCAAAGGTGTTTGCACTTTTTAAAATAAAAATTCCTAGAGGGAACAATATTTTAAGAGTAATAAATTATCAGTGGTGGAATTTTAGACAGCACATTAATCCATATCATATTTTGAAACGCCCATTATGCACCTAATGTCTATTGAGGATAGAGTAAATTAGTGGAGATTTAAAGAATAGTTGCATGTAGTTTACCTTATTAAAATATCACAGGTTTCCTTATTAAGGTCCAGTTTCAATTTGATACCCAGAAAAGTACTTGAAAGTGTTCTCAGTGCATCATGGGGAGCCCTGTGCCCTTCTCCCATCAACATGGCTCCTCTAAAGTTAAATATGGAAACAAGCACAGCAGCTATGGGTTACATGGGCTTGGTAGAGCCTCAAGATTGACATGTGCAAGATGAGCTCATTGTTTTTCTTCTTTCTTTCTCTGAGACATATGTTAGTTGCTGAGACATAGGTTAGTCGCTCAGTCGTGTCTGACTCTCTGCAACCCCATGGACTGTAGCCCACCAGGTTCCTCTGTCCGTGGGATTCTCCAGGCAAAATGCTGGAGTGGGTAGCCAATTCCTTTCCCAGGCGGCGGGGGGCAACGAGATGTGTATAAGAGACAGGCCCACCCCCGCCCCACAACCAGCCAGGACCCCTTACTGCGCTTTACACTTGCCAGCTTTGTTCCCATCGAGTGGCATGAGCTCCTGATGGTGGTGGTGAGTGTGAGAGTCACGTTTCTATTGTCTTTTCTCTTGCTTGGTTGGGGCTGCGGTGAGAGTGTCTCTGAGGCATACTTTCCCGCCTCTCTTACACTAGGATCTGCACACCTCCTCTCAAACACTCTTCTGAGCACGCTCAGCGGGAAGGTTTGTCCACACCTATTAATCCTCTCTCAGTGTCCAGCTTCCTGTTAGTACCAGCTGGTTTGCATGTTTTTGCTTGTTCAGATGAAACAGTTCAAGAAACGAACTCATATCCAACTCTCGAGAAATGTCTTTTTTTGTACACTTTCGTTTTCGATTTTTTTTTTTTTTATTAGTTACGACTCCAAAACACCTGTTGTCCAGTAAAACATTTCACACCCCCTGCCTGTTCTTAGACTGTATGTTTCTGTGGGATGAACGGAATGCATGCACCGTAGTAGATGTCCTGGTACCCGTAGCTGTAGAACATGCATTGTTGAGTTGATATTACAGGCCTCGGACGGCTCGGCACAGCACGACTGTCTGCAGGATAGGTAGCGCGGGGGCCAGGGAGAGAAGGGGCTCCATATTTCAATGTTGCCGAAGGGCTTGGATCCATGTTCTCGCCATCCGCCACCACCACCTCCCCTCACACTCCCCACTCCCCCAGTCTGGAACTGGGTCACCACCCTCAGCTGTAACCTTCCCAACCGAGATCCCTCTCAATAGTGTCTAACTGTAGCGAACAAGGAGAGAATCCAGGTTGCAAGGAGTCACAGTTCTTCCTTGTCCTTGTCTTCTTCATGGCTCTGGAATAGATCAGGTCTTTCCTCACTTCGAAAGGTCTAACAGCCAGGCTTCTCCAAGCCCACTACTCTTATTAGAGTCCTTTTCCAGCTCACCTTCAAGGATACAGGTTCATGTGGCAGCCCTGTCTGCATGGCCAGAGGGGAAATGAAATATGGTATGGAAAGGGATTACGACCTTGAGATCCTCTGTCTGCAGATGAGGGGGTACGTTTGGTCCTGGTGAAGGTTGGCGTTTGTGCTTCTGCTTGGTGAAGGTAAAGGGAGAAGGGGGGCAGGGCAGGTGGGGTGAGAGAGGTGACATTCCTGGTATGGAGGTTATTGGCACAGCTTCCTGAGGAGGGGAGGGAGGGAACCAGTGACACCCAAAGAGGAAGCCATGGTTTGCCTTCATCTCCCCAGGAAGACTTCCCAGTCCTGCAGCCTCTGCCCTGGGCTCAGAGCGTGTGCAGTCAGCCAGCTCCAGGCACAGTGTGTCCCCTCCATTTGTGGTGATGAGTCATAATGCAGGGCAGAGGTCTCTTGGAGCTTTGGGAGATGACCCTAACCTTTGTAAGTTGATGGAAGCAGTAGCTGCTGCCCAGGACCTGCTCCTAAAGCCAGGCTGATCAGTGGCTCTGACACAACACTGCAGGACACGGAGGTGGGATCTGAACCTTTGGGGTGCAAGTCACCTATTATCGGGGAGACAGAGCCCCGAAGTCACAGAGCCCGGGAAGTCCCCCAAAAGTGTGAAGTGATGATGCAAAATGGTAGCCTGTGGAGTGTGGCCCCAGAGGGGGTGTGGACCAGCATTGAATGTGAGAGCAGGCGGGTAGCCCAGATTGAGGGCCCCAGGGGCCCTGAGACCCGGGAAGGAAGATCCGGGAGGCGCCAGCCTTCCGGTCCAGGCTTCACGGGGGTGGAGGTGGGCCAGGGCAGAGGGGAATGGCTGGAGCTGGCAGGCTTCGGGGCTGCTGACGCTGCAGACTGACCCAGAATGGGGAGCAGGAGATGTGGGTGGGGACAGGAGGAGGAGAGAGCAGAGAAGTCCCCCCCCACCCCCACCTAAAGCCTGGGTCTGGCTCTGCTGGGAAAATGGCTTTGCTACCCTGCAGCTGGACATCCTGAGTTTGTGTTCTAGGAGGTCAGGTGACCGAGAGTAATGTGCAAGTCCTGGGGACAGAATAAATAGTTGACCTTGAGCCGTAAAATGAACTCTTTGGGGAGGAGAGTAGGTCCCAGGCCTGCCCTGATCTTATCTGGGGATATTCTTCCACGTCCCAGTGGCCTCCTACGCGTTAGGGGCCAAGGGTGTTCTCACACGCCTCCAGCTGCTGGCGGGATCCGGGTTTTGTGTGCACCAGATGTGGCATGAGCCTCAGAGTTCCCTGATCTTGCTCTCCACATGCCTGTTTTGAAGGTTTGCTCTATGCAGGCACCAGGGCAGGTAAAGGCGCGTGACACTTCTTGCCTTCAGTGGTCTGAGCATCTAGATCCCTCCCCCGGAAAGCCCTTATTTCCCATGATGCGCTGTTTCTGGCACTGTCAGCTCCTTTTTAAAAAGGAAAATGGACCTTTATTTTTGAAGATGGCTTTCCTGAGCCTCCATCAGCAGGATCCGATGTCCAGGAAGCGGGTAGGTGGGCAGGATTGCAGTGCAGGCATCTCTCCTTTCCTGCCCAGCCTGCCTTGTGCTGGCAGCAAGCATCCTCTGGGGGTTGTGACCAAGATGGCCCATCTGTGGGGAGGGTCATGGGGCCACCCTCTCCCTGAAACAGAGCCAGGCCCTAGGAAAGGGGGAGAGAATCTGGGACCCGTTAGGACCAACTGCTGCAGCCAGCCAGACTTACTCGCAAGACCTTCCCTGAACAGACGTCTCCCAGTCACAGCCTGGTGCTCTGGGCACCAGGCCCTCGTTTCTCAGTTTGTCATTAACAGTCTCCATTTCTGGGAGAGCCAGGACTCTGCCCAGAAAGAGTCCAGCATTGGATTTCAGTAACCCCAGTGAATTTATAATAATGTGCAGAGCTGCCTGCCTCTAACCTCAGCTTCATTCATTTTCCAAGGGCTTTCGGACCAACTCTGTTGAGGATAAAATACATCAGCTCTAATCAATAATTTTGTAATAGAAATACCACACACTTGATAAATCAACTCTGGCGCAATTAGTGACTGGCCTCGAAGCCCAGATCTAAGTATAAGTTAATCCTAAAGTGAATGGAGTGGGAGCATATTAATGGTCTTTTAAATTAGCGGAATTATTTTCAGCGGGTGACACACCCATGCCTGCCCCCCTGAGCTGGTTGGCCCCCTCCCATGCTGGCTCGGGAGGAGGGGTGGGAAGAACGATGCCCCTGAGCACTCTGTAACAGCATGTAGAACCCAGTGGACGGCCGCCTAAGAGCCCCTTCCTGGTACTCTTGGCTGGGTGGTGGAGGCGCTGCAGGGTCTGGGGAGCCCCGAAAGTTGGTGAACCCATGTGCTGGTGAGAAGAATGTATGGAGCATCTGCCTGGGTGCAGCATGGTTCCCGGTCCTCCTGCAGAGCTCAGAGCGCATGTCTGCACCACAGCCACCCCGACACGTGGGCAGGAAGGCGGAAGATTCTGGCTCAGTTTTACACATTTGCTTTTATGAGAAAGCTGGGCTACAGAATGGTTCCGTGACTTATCCAAGGTCACACAGCTGGTTACCTGGTTAGCGAGGCTTTGGTCAAGGGTAGTGAACTCTGAACTTGAACCCAAGTCTTTGGCCTCCTTTAAGCAGCCCTGTGGAGGAACCAGGCTTGTTCATGAAGGACTCATCTGCCGCCTGAACACCCTGTGCCTGCAGGAATGTCCTGGGAAAGCCCCACAGCCTCGGCTGCCAGCTCCATGTCAGGACCTCATGGGCCAACCTTTCAGATGTAGATTTCAGAACCAGACCCCGGGCACATCTGCCGTGGATTTAAATCGGCAGCTATTTATTAAGTGTTTAACAGCAGTAATTATTATTATATGTGGCAGACATCATCCTGGGCCTTGATTCAAGGAGCTTTGAGCGGTCTCAGGAAACCCAGCTCAGAGCAGTTAAGTATTATAGAGGATTTATTGGCCAACATCCTGGAAGCTCCGTGGAAGAGTGAGCTTCCTGTGTGGACTGTTCAAGCCTCTTTTTCTGCAGTTGTCTTGGTTTTGCCTCCCTCTCCTTTCAGTATTGTCTTTTTGTTGGTTTCCTACGATAGCAACACGGTAGCCACAGTCACCTGCTTCATTGCACCCTCCTGGTCTAGAAGAAGAGGGGGTCAAATGGTCCCGATTTCTAGCAAAAGTAGAACTTGGTGCTGTTTGGCTAAGACCTAGGTTACATGAACCAGTCACTGAGGGTGGCATCCAACCCTCTGAAGAGCTCTGACCCAGCACGAGAAGGATGGATTTCCACAGGGAAATCCGGGTGCTGACAAAAGAGGGCACACGAGAATGATGCTGGAGAGATAGGCAGTGGATGCCCTTCGCAGCCCTGGAAGCTGCTAGATGAATACAGAGCACAGCCTCCGTCCTAGAGGCTCTTCCAGCCTAGCCCGGAGTGCTTATAATACGACGCTTAAGCCCATAAAAGAAGGCGCACAGAGGAGAAAGTGATTAGCTTTGGGGGGAAGGCAAGGAAGGTTTTACAGGGCAGTGAGGGTCCCTACTTTTAAAGGACAAATAGGAGCTCCCCAGGGAGCCTGGGGAAAGCAGCTAATGCGTAACCACCAGAACAGCGGAGTGTTTCTGAAGTCCTGCAAACCCTTGGCTCTGGCTGAAAAGTGCTAACGAGCCCAGATTCACCTGGGTAACTGGGAGCCTCAGCAAGGCCTGTAAACCAAGAAGTGACATCAGATTTCTATGTTAGACAAGCCTGAGAGCAGGGTGGGTTAGAGAGACGAGACAGAAAGCGAAAGGGCAAGTGACAAACCATGAAATTTAAACACTCCATAAATGTTCATATATAGGGCCCAGTAAGAGATGCTGTGGGCCTTTCACTCTTACCATTAGCCGACTAACTCCAAGCTGAACATCATGCTGACTGGGGGACAGTGGGAGGCTGCCTGGGAAGTAGGGGTACAGGTAGATTCAGGCTCGAGTCTGGGAGAGGAAGACCACCTTGAAAGCCAGGTTGCTGTAGTCGTATTGGTGGGAGAGAGGAGTTCATATTCTTTATGGCCGTGGGGCTCACTAAGGACAGAACCAACAAAGGGAGATCAACTTGGCAGTGGCCCCACGGAGCCCAGCCTGACGCCTGGCCCCTGCGGCTGTGCTTTGTGACCTGGAGGAAGGGGAGGAGAGCAAGGCAGAGCCTGCGGGGATTCTCCTTGGCTTGTGCCAGCAAGTTCCTGTTCATGCCCTGCGTGGGACTACTGGTTCCTGTTTCTGTGTCCCTGTGGCAGCCTCTGCTCCTGTCCTTTCTGCCGGCCCCTTTCCCTCTGTCCTCATCTTTGCTCCCTCTGTTCAGATCTGCTGCAGAAAGCCAGAAAGCCACACCTGATTAACCGTCCCTGGGATGCCCTCCTCAATGAAAGGCAGAATTTTGAGTCTTCAGAAGGTGTTTTGCATGTTCTCAGAGTGGTGCCTGCCTTCTACTGTATCAACCCTCCAAGGAGGCAGTCAGCCTCATTCTCAGTGTAGATGAGTAATCACCATGCAATTAGAGAAAGCAGAAAACAAGGGGGCCCTTTGTTCCTGGATGCTCATTAATAAATAAAAAGGTCTCCTCTTCCCATCCTGGGATCCTGCACCATGGGATATGGGCAAAGTATGCTTTTCAACAGCTGTGATTGGCTGTTGGATGAGAGAGCCATTCTGGATCTATCAGGATGGGTGGAGCCACAACGGAGTCCGCTCTGTGGCGTGGACAGGAGAGTCATCTCAAAATTCAAACCCACCTGAGAGGTCTCTTAAGGGAAGGATATCTTGCAAGTGGTTGGTAGAATGCTAGAGACACTTCCCAGCCAATTTTAATAAAATATAGGTAATATGTTAAGATACCTCACATTTATTACGAATTAGTCGTGTACTGTGCTAAGTCCACCTCCCTTATCCCATTTAAGTCTCATAGGCCTATGAAATGGGTGCTGTTATTCCCATTTCCATTTTTAAGGTTTAAAAACTGTGGCTTAGCACCAGGGAGGTGGCAGAGACAGGATTTGAGCCTAGGTCTGCCATCCCTGCAAAACACTGTGCCTTTGAAACATACAAAAACAAATCCCCACTGTTGGCCATCAAATCAATTCTCCATATCCCTAGGGGAGGAGGGAACCCGAAGTCATTTTCAGGAGGCATCACATGTCCTTTTTGCACCTGCCTCTGCCATTGCAAACTTAACATCATGGTTGTCTGGCTTTAGCTGACATTTCCGATCTGGCTTCTGGTCTCTGAATCTTTTCAGACCAAAGGTACACAAAGGAGGCCCAAAGGAGGCGTGGTCCCGTAAGAATGAGCCAACCTGAAGATAATTATTTGAAAGGAGACTTTAGCTAAAACAACTGAAGGAAGTTAGCCACTAGTTTCCCTTAGGAAACTAAGCTGTGGAGCAGGGCTGGGCGTCTTTGGGCAAGACAGACTTCTCCGTAGGGATCAATCAACATCCCTTCCTGCGAGCTGGGAAGACTGCATCTGGAAGGTCGCTGGATAGTCCAGCCCAGCCCTAAGGCTGGGAGGAGATTGGCTGTCCAGTTGCTGGGGCTTTGCCTTAAGCCAATGGCTGGGAGGGGCGGGGCCGGAGGCGGGATCAGCCGGCTTCTCGGCCAATCATCCTGCAGGGAGGCTGGACCCTCAGTACCATGGCAACAGCGAGCAGGGGCTCATTTGTTTTGTAGATAAGTAATTACTACGCAATTAGAGAGAGCTAAAAATAAAGGGGCCTTTTGTTCCTGGTTACATATTAATATTAATAAAATGATCTGTCCAGGTCTGTGGTAAACAATTAATGCAAACCTGTGTGCCTGTGGAAGAGCAGGCCAAGGCTGCAAAGCCCCACTCTCCCATCTCTTTCTCGAAGTTATTCTGACTGTAACCTGCAAAGGGTTGGCTTTCCCGGTCTTGAGGGGAAGAGGAGATGCTCAGCCTTACCAACACACGGGACCCAGGATGCCCCCAAGTCAGGACTGCCCAGACAGAAGACTCTGGTAACTTCTACCCAGCCTCCAGAGAAAAGACCCACAAGCACAGCAGCAAAACCAGAGAACACGGACCTCTGTTGGAAGAAACCTCTCACCCAGTTTTGCTACCTGTCCTTGGCCATGTCATTTGACTTTTCTGGGTCTGGGTTGTTCAGCTCCAGGTACATAAGAGTTTCTAAACCTTCCATTGAGGTAGCCCCTGAGAGTTCAGTGTGTCCCCTCCCACCTGGCTTAAAGAGAAAACGGCTTGCTGGAAGGTTATGTGGTTGTTCAAGGGTTGACCCCACAGCTGCTGGCTTCCCCTGACTGGCCTTGGAGATAGAAAGAGCTCCAAGGCATGCATCTCTCTTATATCCCTTCCCTTCCTAGGGAACAGGTTGCCTTGTGGATTAATCAGATAAGGATGATAAGAGGCTTAAAACAAAAAAAAAGTGGAGGAGGAGGAGCAGGGAAGACTCAGTTTGCATCTGGCTTCTGCCAATGACAAGCTCCTTGATTTAGGGGCAGAGGATTTCAGACTGTTGGGTTCCTGGGCACCCCTCAGCTCTATAGCTCTGTATTGCTGCTGTTTTCAAAGCTCTGGATCCCTTATCATTGGGAACAAAAGGGGTGACCGTGATAATACCTTGAGATCTGAGAGAGGTGACTGGAGAGAAAGCCAGGGGCTTCCAAGTGATGCGTCAACTGGTAGGGAATAATTTGAAACATCCGTCATGCCTTTTTTTTTTCCTTTTTGATGTACGAAGGCATTGAGAGGGATAGAAATATTTCCAGAATTGTGTATTATTTTTTTAAAAAACTTATAGTCAAGATTTTCATCTTTGGGTGTGGTTGGTTAACCCTTTAGGATGTGGCACTTTGGATGATATTAATTAATAAAGGTAGACCTGTTCATAGCTACCATTGATAAGCTGTGAAACAGGGGTGAACACAGTGGTTCTTGAACCTGGCTACATGTTAGAATCACCTGGAGAGTTTTTAAAATTCCTAGTGTTCAGGCCACACTGTGGATCCATCAAATCAGAATCTGCAGGGGAATTGGAGGGGGGTGGTTGCCTCAGCAGTACTTAAATCTCCCCAGCAAGTCCAGTGTGTAACCATGGACTCAGATACCTCAAGGTTCTTCCAGATATAGAGTGTCACACAATGTCTGTGATTCATCACCAGAATCCCTACCTTCAGAAACAGATCAGCAGAGCCACAAAGCAGACGGTTCACCCCAGAATCCTCTAAGGACAGAGATCATGAGCCTGCAGCCTTGGAGCTCAGGCCTCTCCTGCCCGCCACTGGCCCTCCCAGCAGGGCCAGGAGAGCCTCCCCTCCTGGACAGGCTGAAAGGGTCTGTGTCCTCATAGATGGATTCTCCTGCCTCCCCCGAGAATAGGCCTGTCCTAGCTGAGACTGAGAGCATGTACACGCAGAACCAGCAGCCCGGAGCAACTATAAGGAGGGAAGCAGCCACCCTCCTTGACTGTGTGATGAATGGGGGCCTTTCGGTAAGGTCGGAGTTTGTTTGTTATTAAAGACCTAATTGGAAACATGAGAGGGAGCTGAATGGCGCCGTGCTTGGCTAATTAGTGACATGTATGCGCCCACTTTGAACTTCAAGGACACAGAGCTATTAGCGCTTACATCAAAAATGGATTAAACTCCGGTGCCTTTACAATTGTTAAAGACGGGTGGCTCAAGTGGAAAGCCTTTTCTACAGGTCCTCAAGGGGTGCCCCTTGGGCATCCTCCCCACCCCACGCCCGGGTTTCTGGAACCACGAACAGTGAGTTTCCATGACATGGAATCACGCAGTAAACACTGAAGGTGCTCACACCTGAGGGCTCCCCGAAGGATGACCCTTACTAGACTGGAGTGGTCTTTGGGGACTAAGACCAACCCTCTGCTTGCACTGTCTGGGGTGTGTGGAAGGACGTCCTTTCTCTCTGATACACTCTGACCCCAGCTATACTGCATGCCAGCTTTGTGCCCAGTATTGTTCTGAGATGTGGTCCAGAGGAGGGTGGTCTGGTCCTCAGGAGAGAGGCTATCCCCTATCTGCTGTGGCAGGGGCCGTAAAGAGATGGCCCACCTCAGGGAGCCCCTAGTCTGATGGGGGAGACACCCCCACCACCAGGGAGCTCCCAGTTTGGAAAGGGCAGCAGGGCCCATGCCCTCAGGAGCTGCCACTTCAGCACTGTAGGTTTGATTCATCATCCTTGGTTCTGCAACCTCCGCAAAGCAGAGAAAGATCCAAATAAACAGAAGAAACCTTCACAAAGCACGGTGCCAGGAAGAACAACTGGGCAGTGTGATTCAATCTAAAAGCAGCTGGGAGTTGCCCCAAAGTCCAAGTGAGTCTGCCTGAGACACTGTGAGACCCTGGACGCATCCCTGCATGGCCCCAGCCCCAAGTTTCCGTGTCTGTGACCCCAGGGCAGTAAAGCCCATCTTCCAGGTTGTTAGGAGCGAGAGCAAGACGGTGTTAAAACGGCTGTCAATGCACCTGGAGGACTTTGCTGGTGGCCCAGATGGTAAAGAATCTGGCTACAATGAAGGAAACACAGCCCAGGCCCAGGCCCACTCAGTGCTACTCCGTCCCCAGAATTTACTCATCATCAGATGGCAGTCAGCCACTAACCCCACACCTCCTCCTCCCCGACCAACCCAGCCTGGTCCTTTGTAGGGAAGAGACATACCCAAGTCAAGGCTGATACTCAAAAAGTGTCAAGACAGTAAGAGAATGAGCTGTTTCCTAGTGAGGTTGTCCAGCAACATAAAGCCCTCCTTAGACGGGGTTCTGGGGGCTGTCTCCTTGCACTGATCTGAGTGATAGTGTGAGTATCCAGGTTCACTAGGAGCTCAGGATGTGAGGGGTTTGGAGCTGGCCAGCAGTGAAGTTGTCTCTTTGGGGAAGGGTGATTTGACCTGAAGCTGCGACCTTTCTACAAAATTGTGAGTCCTGAGTCTTAGGTTGCACTGTCCATCCATTCCCTACTTAAGATACGCCAGCACTAACCAGCAGACATCTGGGCCTGTCTCTTATACACATCTAGATGTGTATAAGAGACAGCAAGCACAGCAGCTATGGGTTACATGGGCTTGGTAGAGCCTCAAGATTGACATGTGCAAGATGAGCTCATTGTTTTTCTTCTTTCTTTCTCTGAGACATATGTTAGTTGCTGAGACATAGGTTAGTCGCTCAGTCGTGTCTGACTCTCTGCAACCCCATGGACTGTAGCCCACCAGGTTCCTCTGTCCGTGGGATTCTGCAGGCAAAATGCTGGAGTGGGTAGCCAATTCCTTTCCCAGGCGGTGGGGGGCGGGGGCGGGGAGGGTCTTCCCAACCCGGAACCGAATCCAAGTCTTCTGCATTGCAGGCAGATTCTTTACCATATGAGCTACCAGGGAAGCCCCATCTGAGACACAGTCTCTTCTTTATTTCCTGTCTTTGTTGAAAACATCAGCAAACAATCATCTACTTAAGCCAGAAACCTGGAGGTGATCTTAAGAGAAATGATTCTTTCTCAACTTCCAGATATATCTATTCACCAAAACTTGTAAATTCTACCTCTTATCCTCACTGCTGCTCATCTAGATTAGTGTTGACCTTCCTCACATTGACCTCGGGCTATTGAAGTAACCTTTCATTGCCTGCAGAATTAACACAAAACGTTGCCTACTAAGGTCCGTCTAGTCCTCAGAGGTTAAAGCGTCTGCCTCCAATGCGGGAGACCTGGGTTCGATCCCTGGGTCGGGAAGATCCCCTGGAGAAGGAAATGGCAACCCACTCCAGTATACTTGCCTGGAGAATCCCATGGACTGAGGAGCCTGGTGGGTTGCAGTCCATGGGGTCACAAAGAGTTGGACACGACTGAGTGACTTTACTTACTTACTTAGTCAAGGCTATGGTTTTTCCTGTGGTCATGTATGGATGTGAGAGTTGGACTGTGAGGAAAGCTGAGAGCTGAAGAATCGATGCTTTTGAACTGTGGTGTTGGAGAAGACTCTTGAGAGTCCCTTGGACTGCAAGGAGATCCAACCAGTCCATTCCGAAGGAGATCAGCCCTGGGATTTCTTTGAAAGGAATGATGCTAAAGCTGGAACTCCAGTACTTTGGCCACCTCATGAGAAGAATTGACTCATTGGAAAAGACTGTGATGCTGGGAGGGATTGGGGGCAGGAGGAGAAGGGGACGACCGAGGATGAGATGGGTGGATGGCATCACTGACTCCATGGACATGAGTCTGAGTGAACTCTGGGATTTGGTGATGGACAGGGAGGCCTGATGTGCTGCGATTCATGGAGTCGCAAAGAGTCAGACGCGACTGAACCGAACTGAAAGCAAAAACTCTTGTTGATTCTTCATGATCTTGCTTTGCTTCTACATGGCACGGCTATGTTACCTGACATTCATCCATGGAAGTGTATATTCCAGGTGTTTTGGTTTTGCCTGAAATGTTACTGACTTAGAATCTGTCTTTTTCCAAATGTAAGCAAAGCTGTCCCCTTAAGTATAGCTATGACACAGAAAGTTAAAATTAATAGATAATATGGGTAACTGCAACCAGGAACCTAAGTCCAGTTACAAATTAGAAAATAGGGCTAAGGGTTTTATTAGGGTCAAATAATTGTAGGTAAAGAAGGAAAGAAAATTGTGCTATTTACTTAAGAAAATTCCCTTCCCAAGCGTGATCCATTCTATAATCACCCCTTGAGCCCTTACTGTTCTTTAAAAGTTTCGTGTTCTTTCTCGCCTTGTGACATTCTTCTATATATGATGTTCTCACTACGTGAGATTCTTCTCCTCCTGAGCCCATTCCTACTTATCTGTCAAGATTCTGTGCAGACACAACATCTTCTGTGAAACCTGCTGCTGCTGCTGCTGCTAAGTCACTTCAGTCGTGTCCGACTCTGTGCGACCCCATAGACGGCAGCCCACCAGGCTCCCCCATCCCTGGGATTCTCCAGGCAAGAATACTGGAGTGGGTTGCCATTTCCTTCTCCAATGCATGAAAGAGAAAAGTGAAAGTGAAGTCGCTCAGTCTGTCCGACTGTTAGCGACCCNGACTCTGTGCGACCCCATAGACGGCAGCCCACCAGGCTCCCCCATCCCTGGGATTCTCCAGGCAAGAATACTGGAGTGGGTTGCCATTTCCTTCTCCAATGCGTGAAAGAGAAAAGTGAAAGTGAAGTCGCTCAGTCTGTCCGACTGTTAGCGACCCCATAAACTGCAGCCTACCAGGCTGCTCCGTCCATTGGATTTTCCAGGCAAGAGTACTGGGGTGGGGTGCCATTGCCTTCCCCGTCTGTGAAACCTGACTGTTCTGATATTTGGACAGAGTGAGTTTCTCCCTATATTGTGTAGCCGTTAGACTCAGTGTATGCCTTTATCATAAAATGTATTGCTTTGGGTGACAAATGCCTGCCTCTAGTAGACATTGATGAGATTGAAAGTCTAACTGAACAGGACACTCTGGGGCCTTCTTGGGACAGACCCCTCCCCCTGTGTCCTCTGCCTGCCTCTTGTTTGTAGAAAAACTGTAATCTCCCAGGCTTCCCCTGAGCCAAAAAATAGTTGGCTCAAAAATTAATGGAAAAAAAGGATGTGAACGTGCTGACAGAAGCAGCAGTTGGGCCAGTAGAACTGATAAGAATTTAAACTGTAAATCAGCCATTTACAGATGGTTCCTCCCTGAAGTACATAGATTGCAGTACCTGATGCATGTTCCTGAGTTGTTTTACAGATACTAAAACCCCCCATCAAGTGAAAGAAGTTTGCTTCCTTCTCCATGCTCTTCTCATGAGTATGGCCATGCTCATGGTCATCAAGCATCAGCTTGCATGACCATGAGCATGCAGCCCCCAGACCACTGGAACCTGAGAATGGATCATTTGAACCCCTGTGATACAACCCTGTTACCTCATCATCAAAAATCAGAGAATTTTGCATGAGTTCATCACACACCCTGTGACTCCCTTCTTTCAGCTTGTCTTAAAAGTTCTTCCGTGGAACCCACTGAAGAGTTTGGGTGTTTTGAACATTAACTGCCTGCACTCCTTGTTTGGCGTCCAAGATCAATGCGGCACTTCCCTTCACCACAACGTGATGTCAGTAGGTTAGCTTTACTGTGTCTGGATGAGTGACTCCAAAGTTGGCTCAGTAACAAGAGCAGAGTCTGTGGTATTTATTTATTATTTTTGTATAACCTGGTACACCATACCTGGCATCTGGTAGGTGCTTCACAAAAATAAAAGGCTAATCATCACAGCTAACATGAGTTGATGTCTTATTATGTGATTCTAGCCATTGCAACATGAATGACTTATTAAATCCCTACCACAAAGCTTGGAGGTGAATAATATAGCGGTGCTCTCAGTGCCCTGTCAGTGTTTTCTTGACTTAACTCTGCTCTCAATCATTGCTTTGTCAGATAGTTTTGTGAGCGCTCAGACTCGTGCTGAGTGTCTCACCTCAAGAGCTATGTGTGCCCATCTGCTTTCTATCTTAGGCCCTCTCCACAGCTGCAGGGAGCCACTGGATCTGTTTGTGAGCCTAGCACAAAAGTGAAGGATTTAACATTGTCAGGGCAAGGCTCGGCGGAAGCTGCATAAGAGCTGTTGGGTAAATACTGCAGCTTCCGCACCAATTCTAAGAGGCGTTTTGTATGCTCTCTCAGGTCTCAGCTGAATCAAGCCTCCACTGCTTATGGAAGCAGCTTTGATAATGTGCTCTTGCATAGCTCTGTCTCACTCTTATTATTTCTCACTCCTTCCAGAGGCATCGTTCAAGTAAACAACTTACACACGAGATCTCATTAGGTTCTATTTTGGGGGAATCCAGATTAAGACAGGTATTACTATTATCCTCATTGTATTGGAAATAGAGTCACAGGAAGGCTAAATATCTTGCCTGAGGTCTTAACATCTGGAACGTGAGAGAGACTGGGTTTGAACTCATAGTTTCTCCGCAGAGCTCATTTTCTTGAGCTCTCTTGCATCCTAAGAAGGGATTCTAACAGATGCTAGGGCTTTCAGATTGAATGATATAAGTCACGTACACTGATTGTGTTTACAACTTGTTGATAGATTATAGTTTATATTCCTCCCTTAGGTTTAGAGTACAAAAGTATATTGCTTCTTTGAACTTTTTTCCCTCTCCAAGTAAATTCCCAATATTAAGTTCCAGAGTGTTTGTTCCAGAGGAGAAAGCATACAGAGAGTGACAGTGTGTGTTAGTCACGTAGCCCTGTCCAACTCTGTGTGACCCCATGGACTGTAGCCCACCAGGCTCTTCTGTCCGTGGGATTCTCCAGGCAAGAATACGGAGTGGGTTGCTATTTCCTTCTTCAGGGGATCTTCTTAACCCAGGGATCCAGCCCAGGTCTTCTGCATTGCAGGCAGATTCTTTATCATCTGAGCTAATCCAGAGGCAAAAAGAGTAGAGAAGAATGACAGAGAAGACAGAAAAGTATTATAACTTATAATTCTTTTTTTTAAAACTTTATTTATTTTTACTTTATTTTACTTTACAGTACTGTATTGGTTTTGGCATACATTGACATGAATCCACCACGGGTGTACATGAACTCCCAAACATGAACCCCCCTCCCACCTCCCACCCCACGTCATCCCTCCGGATCATCCCCATACACCAACCCCAAGCATCCTGCATCCTGCATCGAACATAGACTGGCGATTTGTTTCTTACATGATAGTATACATATTTCAATGGTATTCTCCCAAATCATCCCACCCTCTCCCTCTCCCTCTCCTGAGTCCAAAAGTCCGCTCTACACATCTGTGTCTCTTTTGCTGTCTTGCATACAGGGTCCTCATTACCATCTTTCTAAATTCCATATATATGTGTTAGTATACTGTATTGGTGTTTTTCTTTCTGGCTTACTTCACTCTGTATAATCGGTTCCAGTTTCATCCATCTTATTAGAACTGATTCAAATGTATTCTTTTTAATGGCTGAGTAATACTCCATTGTGTATATGTACCACAGCTTTCTTATCCATTCATCTGCTGATGGACATCTAGGTTGTTTCCATGTCCTGGCTATTATAAACAGTGCTGCGATGAACATTGGGGTACATGTGTCTCTTTCTATTCTGGTTTCCTCGGTGTGTATGCCCAGCAGTGGGATTGCTGGGTCATAAGGCAGTTCTATTTGCAATTTCTTAAGGAATCTCCACACTGTTCTCCATAGTGGCTGTACTAGTTTGCATTCCCACCAACAGTGTAAGAGGGTTCCCTTTTCTCCACACCCTCTCCAGCATTTATTGCTTGCAGACTTTTGGATCGCAGCCATTCTGACTGGTGTGAAGTGGTATCTCATTGTGGTCTTGATTTGCATTTCTCTGATAATGAGTGACGTTGAGCATCTTTTCATGTGTTTGTTAGCCATCCGTATGTCTTCTTTGGAGAAATGTCTATTTAGTTCTTTGGCCCATTTTTTGATTGGGTCGTTTATTTTTCTGGAATTGAGCTGTATAAGTTGCTTGTATATTTTTGAGATTAGTTGTTTGTCAGTTGCTTCATTTGCTATTATTTTCTCCCATTCAGAGGGTTGTCTTTTCACCTTGCTTATAGTTTCCTTTGTTGTGCAGAAGCTTTTAATTTTAATTAGATCCCATTTGTTTATATTTGCTTTTATTTCCAGTATTCTGGGAGGCGGATCATTGAGGATCCTGCTGTGATTTATGTCGGAGAGTGTTTTGCCTATGTTCTCCTCTAGGAGTTTTATAGTTTCTGGTCTTACATTTAGATCTTTAATCCATTTTGAGTTTATTTTTGTGTGTGGTGTTAGAAAGTGATCTAGTTTCATTCTTTTACAAGTGGTTGACCAGTTTTCCCAGCACCACTTGTTAAAGAGATTGTCTTTACTCCATTGTATATTCTTGCCTCCTTTGTCAAATATAACTTACAATTCTTAAAAACTCCATCTTTCCCTTGTGTCTTTGAAATTTCTCTCTCCTGATTATACAATTAGCAATTACAAGTGTGTTCTTGCAAGGAGTAAAAAATATAAAGGAACAGAGAAATATTTGGTATGTATGAAGTTTACACCCAGACATAGCTATTATTTTGTCATATTCTCTCTCAATAATATCATCAGTAATCCCACTGAAATGGACATACATGGGTTTATAGATGCATATATTGTATGTCTGAAATTTCTGGAAAATATAAGTAAATTACTATTTATACTGCTCATTAATTTTTGGCTCTTTCATATTATTTTCACTTTCTCTTGATTCCTTTCTTCCTATAGGGCAGTGTTGTTGACCTTTAACCCTGACATTAGAATCCACAGAAGAGTTAAAAGCTCCATTTTAAAGATTTCATGGTGGAGGCCTCTGAATAGTGGTGGGGAAAGAAGAGTAGGCATTTAGATCACCATCTGAGAGGCCAGCATCTGAAACACTAAATAGTTCCATGTCCTTGGGTGACTCTTCTATTCCCCAATCTGGGTCTCCATTTCCTAAGGTGCAGAAGAAAAATAAAGAGTTTATTCTACATGTGTAGGTTATAGAGACTAAATTCCATGGGCAGAATAAAGTGGCTCTTCTTACATTCTTTTGGAACCATTGGACTCACTTAAGAATCTGCTGCAGTCTCTGTATATTGTCCCTGCTGACCCTTCCCTGACTCCGTATGCAAGTGCAGGAATGATTCTCCCATGTAATTTAGGAGCTGGTGTCATCTGTGGACTTTCTGGGTTTAAGAACCCATAGACATGACCTCTGCGTTCCATTTCAACTCTAGCTTTCTATGGTCTTAGATAAGGAAGCACTCTGAATTTACCCTGTTTAAGATTTTTCTCTAGGAAAAGAATTTATACATTTTGCTAACTTCCAGACTCACCATGAACAACTTATTAATAAAAGTCCAGGTGATTTTTAAATAGACATTAACAAGAAGAAGCAAACATTTGTATATTACTTATATCTTATTCTTTTATTTTTCTATGTTTGGATATCTTTTTAAACCATGGCAGTGAAATATGTAAATAACCGACAGATGGGCTATGCCATACAAATAATGTTTACTGTACAATATAAATGAATTAAAAAATATGAAGACTCTGATTGAATAAATAAAAAGGTATTCTCATATATTTCTATCCAGTGTCTAAATTTAGGA
The DNA here is from genome assembly GCA_006410675.1 of Oreotragus oreotragus. Taxonomy (NCBI): domain Eukaryota; kingdom Metazoa; phylum Chordata; class Mammalia; order Artiodactyla; family Bovidae; genus Oreotragus; species Oreotragus oreotragus. The sequence goes on along the minus strand of SJYX01001045.1, from coordinate 344,032 downwards.
TGTTCATGGAAATTTTGGTCTGCTCTGTACTTTTCTATAGGGGGCTATATTGATTCAATATCTCTATTTTCTTTAGGGAGAAAAATCTCATTAAGTGAGAATCTAATGGTCTGGAAAAAACCAACAGACCAACCTCGATGAAGTAATATATTTATTGAAAAAAACAGAGCACCTCATTAGCTGGAAATGAATGGTAGTTTTGATTTACATTGTATTCACCCTGTGTTTTCATAAAACTGGTAGCTTTTGCTGATAGTTTCCTATATACTTTTTATGAGCTGAAATCTTCTTATAAAAGAGAGATAATGATGATCAGTAAAACAATGCTCAATATTGATTCAGTTGACATAAATAAAATAAAGATGGCATAATATGCTATTGTACTGGTTTAGTTATTGTTTCTCTTCAGAATGATAGAAATTGTGATGGTGTTGGCTTAGGTGGCGCAGTGGTAAAGAATCTGCCTGCCAATGCAGAAGCTGCAGATTCAGTCCCTTGGTTGGGAAGATCCCCTGGAGGAGGGTATGGCAACCCATTCCAGTATTCTTGCCTGGAGTATATTACTTATATCTTATTCTTTTATTTTTCTATGTTTGGATATCTTTTTAAACCATGGCAGTGAAATATGTAAATAACCGACAGATGGGCTATGCCATACAAATAATGTTTACTGTACAATATAAATGAATTAAAAAATATGAAGACTCTGATTGAATAAATAAAAAGGTATTCTCATATATTTCTATCCAGTGTCTAAATTTAGGATGTTCATGGAAATTTTGGTCTGCTCTGTACTTTTCTATAGGGGGCTATATTGATTCAATATCTCTATTTTCTTTAGGGAGAAAAATCTCATTAAGTGAGAATCTAATGGTCTGGAAAAAACCAACAGACCAACCTCGATGAAGTAATATATTTATTGAAAAAAACAGAGCACCTCATTAGCTGGAAATGAATGGTAGTTTTGATTTACATTGTATTCACCCTGTGTTTTCATAAAACTGGTAGCTTTTGCTGATAGTTTCCTATATACTTTTTATGAGCTGAAATCTTCTTATAAAAGAGAGATAATGATGATCAGTAAAACAATGCTCAATATTGATTCAGTTGACATAAATAAAATAAAGATGGCATAATATGCTATTGTACTGGTTTAGTTATTGTTTCTCTTCAGAATGATAGAAATTGTGATGGTGTTGGCTTAGGTGGCGCAGTGGTAAAGAATCTGCCTGCCAATGCAGAAGCTGCAGGTTCAGTCCCTTGGTTGGGAAGATCCCCTGGAGGAGGGTATGGCAACCCATTCCAGTATTCTTGCCTGGGAAATCCCATGGACAGAGGAGCCTGGCAGGCTATAGTCCATGGGGTCGCAAAGAGTCAGATACAACTGAGTGAGTGAGCACATACATAGCAATGAAAATCCTGTATACTTTTTCTTAATCTAACCAAAACTAATTCTATTTTGTTAGATTTGTTTTACACCACACTGGATCTCAGGTCGATTGGAGCAGGGTGAGGAGATCCATCTATTCCAACCACAGGGATTACCTTCCACCATTCTACTGATGTTCCATTATAGCTCTTCCTGCAAATACCAGTTTGATTTTCTGTGTTGTGTTTGGGAAGATTGTTTGCATGTAATCCACCACTCGGTGTGGCTTAGGATTCAGGGCATACTTAGGTGACCATGTATTATTTTTCACAGTATTTCAGATCCCAGTCCTTCAGCCCCTCCCTCCAATATCATTTTGGCTCGTAAGCACCTTGTAGATTTCACCTGCCTTGTTTGTCCCTCAGAACCTATGATTAGTCATTTCTGCCTTTCTGTTGCCTGGCTAATCTCTAATGTTGGATCACCCCATTATTTGTTCTCTCCACTGCCGGGTAACCAAGCTTTGTTGCAGAAGGCCATGACAGTTTTTGGACCGGGGTCTATGTATTGTCATGCTCTCTCCTCTCAGCTGTGTCCTCGGTGTGTCTTTTATTTATTTGTCGTCTGTGCTGGGTCTTTGTTGCTGTGTGGCTTTTCTCTAGCTGCGGCGAGCGGCGGCTACTCTCCAGCTGCAGTGCACAGATTTCTCATTGTGGTGGCTCCTCTTGTTGTGAAGCGTGGGCTCTAGGGTGCATGGCCTTCAGTAGCTGCAGCTCCCAGGCCCCAGAGCACTGGCTCAGGAGTTGTGGCACGGGTGCTTATTTGCTCCGAGACAGATGTGAGATCTCCCCAGATGAGGGATTGAACCTGTGTCTCCTGCATTGGCAGGCAGATGCTTTACCACTGCATCACCAGGGAAGCCCCTCAGTGTGTTTTAATCTCCTATTTATCTCTCACAGCCTTTCTAGAATATTTCTATTAGCAGTTGCACGAAATAATTTTCCCTGTTTTTCAAACACTTAATTCCTTATTGCTCCCAGCACAGATGATGTACTGTACTTTGAAATTAAGTATGTCCCCTGTTTTTATTCTTAAATTAATTTTTTTACAAGAATATAATTGCTTTACAATGTTGTTTGTTTCTGCCATACAGCAAAGTAGATCAGCTGTATGTATGCATATATCCCCTCTTTTTAAAATTTCCTTCTCATTTAGGTCACCACAGTTCACTGAGTAGAGTTCCTTGAGCTATACAGTGGGTTCTCATTAGTGATGTATTAGCAGCAGTAGCAGCAGCATCAATAATGTATATATGTAATCCCCATCTCCCAATTCATTCCACCCCCACCCATTTCCCCTCTTTGTTTCCGTATGTTTGTTCTCTACATCAGTGTCTCTGTTTCTGTTTTACCAATAAGTTCATCAATACCTTTTTTCTAGATTCCACATATATGCATTAAATAAGACATTTGTTTTTCTCTTTCTGACTTACATCACTCTGCATAACAGTCTCTAGGTCCATCCACAGTTCTACAGATGACCCAATTTTGTTCCTTTTTATGGCTGAGTGATGTTCCATTATCTATATCTATCACATCTTAAGCGTTCCTTAGGTTGCTTCCACGGCTGTGTATAGTGCTGCAGTAAACAGTGGGAGTGCATGTGTCTTTGGGAATTGTGGTTTTCTCCAGATATATGCCCAGGAGTGGGATTGTATGTTCCCTGTTTTAATGAGTGGGCAGTCCTTCACTGCCCTTCTCACTGAATCCAACTTCTTTACCGCATCTTCAAGGCCATTCATGATCTGGTCCCAACATCCGTGCTCTTGTGTCTGTATTTGAGGGTCTCCAGTTTCTTAAGTTTTCTGAAGGATCTCAGGATAGGCTCTGATCATCATTGATAGTGGGAGGTGAAAGGGTGGGAATAGAGGCACGCATAATGGAGAAACCCTTGGCGATCAAGAGCATCTCCCGAGCATAATGCTGTCTGAATTCTAATATGCTCTGGGGACAACAGCTGGTTCCTCTCTGCTCTTGTCAAACTAAGATGGTTATATTCACAGGGTAGGGGATACCAGTATAAGCAGAGCCCCAACTAAGTTGTTATTTTTGTTTGAAAGTAACTATAATATCAACAGCTTCTTTGATGTCAGCACAGTATGGTGCTGTGCTAGCTGTTTTTTGACAGTTGCCTTGAATTTTTCATGACTGTATAAAGTAAGAAATGACCTTTGAGGGTTTCCATATCTGTTTGATGTATCTGTTCATTCATATACTTTTTCAACCACCATTTTAAAAGGGTCAAGAAATGAGCACAACAATTTTGGTCAGAAAAAGAACCCTTACCATTGTCTTGGGTTTATTTGTACTTTTTTTACTTACAAAGTACAGAATTAATCCAGTTTATGTTTTGGATGTGAATTCTTTAGTTTTGATTGTGTACACACGTGCACATGTGTAATTTTGTCTGACACATGGAAAAGGGAGATAGGAAATATCTTGAGAATGTAATAAAGCTTTTTCTAGGGAAGAAAAATTTATGCTCTCATAAATTAAGTAATAAAATTAGCCTTTTGTCATAACTTTTTGAATTTGAAATAAAGCATCTTAAAACTGAATAAGCTCAAAGAATTTTAAACAGCAGGATAGAACTTTCAGAAAGCTGTCAGTGAATATGTTTAATCATTAATTTCCTATGGAACTTTCTTTTTCTTTTCTGTAAAGTTGGAATAATTTCATCTCTTGACAATTTATTTGTTAAATGTTTTTGTTGATTTTTTTCATTTAAAATTCCCTTTTCCTAAGCAAAACTTGTATTATTTTACTTGGAAAATGTCCTAGCTGAGGAGAGATGTAAGCATTACAGTTGAAACTTAGTTAAAATGAGTTGTGGCATAATTTTAATTCTGGTGACGTAGTTAGTATGCTGATTTGTCATAAAGAGTTTCTGACTTAAAGAATAAATATTCTTTATTTCTCCTTTAGTAGAACAGCAAGTCCAAGTTGAATATGTCTATGGTCTGAGAGTTCTTCCTTAAGATATGATGTTATAATGTAATTCTCAAGGTCAGTTTCCCTTCTTAGTCATGGATCAGTTTCTCTGGCAAAACTTGAACGCTGCATCTGCAAGGGTGACATCTGGGTTCTCTACAGTGCATTCTATGGTTTATTCTTTTGGTCTTATACCTTATTACTGAGGGTTAAATCCACACAAGGGAGAAATTAATAGAATATAATAGAAGAAATAGTATTTCTTTTAAGTACTGTCTGTTTTATTTTATAAGTAAAATGTGTTGATGAGTTTAACAAAATTGTGAGTCTTCCCTTTGTGCTGACAAGTTAGTATACTTGGGAAAAGACCTTGAGTATATTTAATGATGAATTTTTGATCAGTATTCACAGTATTTATGCAGGGTGCAAGTAAGAGTGTCATTACAAACAGGTAAAAACATGCTTAGAGAATTTAAATGACTTCTCCAAGATGACACAAGAGGAGGCTAAGATTTCATTCTTGCTGTGATAGTCTTTTCTCCAGAGTACACAATCTCTTGAAATGTGTGATATCTTCCCTCACCCACCCATATAAATTGCATTCTACTGCAGTGATTAGAGGTAACATAGTTGTTATCCCTCCCTCATAGAACTGTATGCAGCAGTGGATTAGATCTACTCTAACCAGGCAAGGAAATTCATGGAAACATTTGGGTGGCTGGCTGCAAAGAGTTTCTGCAGAATTGCTTCACCCCTGACAAGGTGTGCTGCCATAAGGCAGCTTTAACCAGAGGAGAGTTAGCTCTGGGCAGCTGTTTTTAACTCTTGAAATTCACCTTGGGCCTTCCTGGAGGCTCAGATGGTAAAGAATCTGTCTGTAGCGCAAGAGATCCCGATTCAGTCCCTGGGTTGGAAGATCCCCTGGAGAAGGGAATAGCAACCCACTCCAGTATTCTTGCCTGGAGAATCCCATGGACAAAGGCGCCTGAAGAGCTACAGTTAATAGGAAGTGTCAGACACGACTGAGCAACTGACACACACACGTGTACTCACCTCATAAGATTATGGAGACTCCCAGAGTTACACTCAGAATTTAATTCACAAAGATGATCTACCTTCCCAAGGTTCTTCTAACCTTTCACAAACCCCATGCATCTGCATTTGAGCCTGGGCATTTGGGGAATGCAGTTGGAAAACTGATGTGAGTGTGGCTTGGATTTCTCTCACTCTGATTGGTTATCAGCTAGAGTGTTGCCAAAAGCCCCGCGGCCTCTAACATGCTTCCAGAATGCCAGCAGGATGCAGGAGGAGAGCCGAAGCCCCTAACTCAGAAATGTGGAGCGCATAGCTATGAACAGATGTGTGGGCGTCTGTGTGCACCCGAGGTTTGTTAGGGTGAGCTCTCTCTGACTGAGACAACTAAGGGCTCTGGCCCTCTAAGCCACGGGCTCAAGTTATGTAACACATTTTTGTTTTAACTAAATTGGGTCAGGGTTTCTTGTTCAAAATAGATCAGAAATGATCATTTTTGGTGAGCATGCTGTACCTGGCTAGCTGCCATGTCTATGCAGCTGGCTTTGTGCTCTGAAAGATTTTAAAATGGTTTATGTTCCACCATTAGCTAGTATTGTGTTTTCATGTCTTTACCTCTGTGTGATTGATCAACGTTTGAATGGACACAAAGTCAGAGCTAACCCAGCTTTCCATTTTAACAGGGCATCCATAATACAATGCACTTAATATAACACCTGACGAAAGGACTGTGCAATCTGTCTACCTGTGTCAATGTGTGAAAAACAGAAACAAACTTCCAAATGAATTTTCCTCGTATAGAATGAGCTTTAAGCAATGACTACAAGGAGATCCACTGTGAACATTTTTTTAAATACAAAGTTAATTGAAAATATAAGACCTAGTCACGTGAAATTCTGTTATGAATGCTAAAATGGAGATACATTTCTCTATCTTGGCCACATGCCATTGTGATGTATTTGTGTAAAAAGGCATTCATGGTAATGATTTAAAGTAAATCATAGGATATTATACATTTTCTCTGTTTTCAAAATGGGAAATCAGTATGAAACAATATCCATAGAGATCTGTGCACAGAACTTCAACCAGCTTTTCAACTTGTCCAAAGAACTGAGCTCTCCTGCTGTCATGGCTCTGAGATGAAATGGAGAATACTGCAGAATACAGTTAAAACTGTTGCAGATGTGTATTTTTTTTTAATGGCAATGAAAAAGATGTTAGGTTCATACTGTGTTTTGGAAAACATACTAGATGCTATGTCCTGGCTTAGAAGGCTCTTAAAGTCTGTGTATATGTGTGTCTGTCTGTCTGTCTGTGTGTGTACAAGATGGGGGCAGTAAAAATAAATAAGAGACAGAAGGACATTTGCTTTGTGCTATGTTAGGGTCAGCACAGAGTGCTGGGGCTAATAATCATATTGGCGCGGGCATACAGCCTGGTTTTGGGGAGGATGTTCAGGGAAGATTCTCACACTTGTCACATGAAACTTAAAGAGTGAGTGCAATTTAAAATAGCCAGGAAATGGAAGCAACCTAGGTGTCCATCCACAGATGAATGGATAAAGAATTTGGGGTACATATACATAATGAAATATTATCCAACCATAAAAAGGAATGCATTTGACTCAGTTCTAATGAGGTGGATGAACCCAGAGCGTATTATACGAATGAAACAGGTCAGAAAGAAACACAAATGTCGTATACTAGCACACATATATGGAATCCAGAAAGATGGTACTGATGAACCTGCAGGGCAGTAATGGAGATGCAAACATAGAAAATGGACTTGTGAACAAGGAGGTGGGGGGAAGGAGAGGGTGACACGAATTGAGAGAGTTGCATTGAAACATATACATTACCATATGTAAAATTAGCTAACCAGTGGAAATCTGCTGTATGATGCAGGGAGCCCAAATCTGGTACTCTGTGACAACCTAGAGGGCTGGGATGGAGTGCAAGGTGAGAGCGAGAGGACATATGTATACCTGGGTTTGATTCATATTGATATATGGCCGACCAGCACAATATTGTAAAGCAATTATCCTGCAATTAAAAATAAATAAGTTTTTTAAAATGCACATGTGCAAAAAAAAGAAAGAGTAAGTGCAATTCAAGCAGAGGAGAAGAAGAGGGAGTGGAGAGTGGTAATTGACAATAAAATGTTTCTTGCTATAGTAACACCATTACTGGGCCAAAGGCAAAAAAAGAGAGCACAGTTTGTTCAGGAAACACTGTTCTTCAAAAAATGTATTTTCAGTGGTTTTACATCAAATTTATTGTAAGAACAGTTGGAATAATTAAAATACAAGCTTCACTTTTATTTTTTGCAATTGACTCTCTTTATATATTGGACTTCTTTATACCATGACTATTTCATTTTTTTGAGTCAATCGTCGAATGTATTTTCAGCATAATTTATTGCTTCTTAAGAGTATCTTGGCTCTTCAGCATAATTGATTTCCTCTCTGGAACTGGCTGTGAAAGCTTTTATAAATGTTGACACTAACTTCAAGTATATGGCTGATCATTCGTATAAATTGCCAATTTATTTAAAGCAATAACCTTTCACAATAATTTGCATATTTTGCTATATTTCTCTACCAAGTTCTCTGATTTTACATTCTTTTCTATGTATCTCTTTTGTGGGTTGAAAGACTTTTTTTTTTCTTTTTTTGATCTTTTTTGCATGTGACATGCAGAGAAGCTGTTAAAATGATTTATTGCTGGTTCTTAATATGATGGCATATGAACAGCATTTTCCAGATTTATTTGTTCAGGGACTGTGTTCTCAATTCCACGATACTATCTACTTAATTAGAAATGTAAGTTTCTGGATATTTGCAAATTTTGGCAGTTGAATATTTAGTGACTGCACTGACAGATCTGTGCTTGGCTTTCATTATTTAAGTATTATTCAAAAATATGAAAACAAACATTTCCTGGTTTTCTTTTTTTAGAGAATAAAACAGAGAGCTATTCTTAAAAATATTTGCCTGAATGTTTTTCCTACCCCTTGGAAAGCTGGATCAAGAGTGCACGTGTTCTTTTCTTGTTTCTAGTTAACTAATTTCATAGCAGAATTGCTTCATGGTACAATTAAGTTATAATAGTAATAAATTAATAAATAATGCTTAAATAAAATTATAAGAAACTCTAGAGAATATGTCAGCTCAGGTTTGGTAGAAATTACTTTTGGGATCTTGGGCAAGTCACTTAAATTCTTTGTAGCTCAAATTTTTCTTTTCATTCATTTATTTAATCGAAAAGTATTGACTATTCACCATGTGTATGGTGGTACATTTGATTTTGCGAGAATTTAGTGGGGGAATGTTAGAAATTAGTAGAAAAAAATATTCATATGAAAGATGTTGTAAGTCGTACACACATGCACACACACATGCTTAGTAAATACAAAGCAGAAAGCATTAATATTGGCAAAAGAGATAGCATAGAATGCAGTGGGGCTTCTAGGGATGGAAAAGTTGACTTCAAATTGACGAGGAAAGAGACTCAAAGAGGAAGAAGTATTTGCACTGGTCCTTGAGTTTTAATTTAGAGATATGGAAAATAGAAGAAATCATGTCAGAAATAGTTTAGAGATGGAGGAGCAGATTTAATATAAGGCTTAGAGTCAGGATAACTTGTGCCTAGAAGGAAATAAACAGTTCAATTTAATTTGATTATAAAGTGAATTAAAAGTAATGAGGAAAAATAATGTTGAAAATATAGGTTGGTAAAGAGCATAGCAATTCTTAAAAACAAAACAAGGAATTTAGTATCCACTTTACGGATCTTGAGAAATCATTGAGGGTTGTTGTTAAAAAAAGAAAAAAAGGGAGAGACTTTGTCAAGACAAAGTTTTGTTTCTTACACTTAATATTTAAATATTTAAGTTATATATTTAATTTCTCAAAAAGTTGGTTTCCTCATCTATAAAACAAGACTAACAAGATAATCTTTCTGATTTGTCATAAGAATTGGAGATAATGTGTGTATAGTATCTGATAGCAACTGCTATCCACAGGACGAAGGACTTTTAACATGTGAATTCCATGTCTGTTTTCTGTGCTGGGTTTCTGTGATCTTTCTGTTGTGTATTTGCTCTAAGTGTCTTAGACTCACAGAGTCTAAGGTAAGCTCAGAAGTGTTCTAGTCCACTTCTGTTGAGGGCAGGTATCTCCTTGGTAGCCTTCCTAACTGTGTTCCACAATGTCAGTCATCTGACCTCTAGAGTGAACTTACAATTATGAGAACATTGCTATTTTTCAAAGCAGTCTTTTCCATTGTTGACCATTTAAATGGTTTGAAAAGTTTTCTTTACATTGATCTGAAATCTGTCACTTTCTAACTTCCTGTATTAGTCTCTAATCCTTTATTTCAGAGCTATCAAACAGTAAACCTCTTTCACAGGTCAAATCTGAAATATCCAGTGTGTGTGTGTAGCTTTCTTTCATGAGTTCCTTCTGAGTACGTCCACTTCTACATCAAATATCCTTGGGTCTTTCATCTACTCATCATATGACATAATTACAAGACTCCTTACTCTCTTGGTTGGCTTTCTCTGTGTGCATTTCAACTTTTAAATGTCTGTTTGAAGTTGTGGCTCCCAGAAGTATATAAAGTTTCACTTATAAGACCTATATAGAGATCAGTTTAGCCGATCTTGCTTGATCTGGAGTCTAGACCAGTTCATTGACTGTACCCATGGAATTTTACAAAATGCACAAAGCCAGAGAGCCAACTCCAAAATATCCCAATTCACTGGGCCTGGAGTTAGGCCCATACATTTACATTTTTTAAAAGACACAGATAATTTTGATATCCAGTTGGGACTTAAAACCACCTGTCCAGACACCATGTTCAATAGTGTCTAGAAGGCAGATTGCATGATGTTTACAGTGGTCACATAAGCATTATTTCTGTGTCCTGAGCTTAGGAGCAACTAAGACTACTAAGGCTCCTTTTTGTCTCTTTCCTAAATTTGTACACTGCCTTTTCTAGGACCTAGATCTAACACTTTTACATTTATTTCTACTACACCTCATCTCGGGCATTTCTTGCCATCATTCTGATGATCCATAGTGTGTTTCATCTCACATGCTGTATTCAGATAACCTTTAAGATTCATTTGTTCTTGGTAGGCACTTCAGAATGATAGATATGACAAAAGCTACAAATTTGGGCCTGTCCTTATTTATCACTACTCTTCTGTGGTGAGTGTTATGTATTGCTCTCACTCTTTCATTTTTTTTGGCATGTTTATTATTTGGCCTAATGCTTTGAGTCACCTTTCCTAAGTTATGATAACACATGCTCAGTTCAGTTCAGTTCAGTCGCTCAGTCGTGTCTGACTCTTCTGACCCCATGAATCACAACACACCAGGCCTCCCTGTCCATCTCCATAACACATGCTAATAGAGTTGAAGGCTGACGGAGAATAGATCTTGGAATGCTGTAAAGTGAGGGCAGAACCCCCAAGCCTAGCACTAAAGCACCAATCATCTTTTAGCCCTTCAGGTGCATCTCATAAAATGATATTTCTGTAGCTTTGTTAGGCTATAACAATTTGGCTGCAAGCCTCAGGAACCCCAACTTAAAGTGTCTTAAATAATGAGGATATTCATTATCTTAGATAGCAAGAACTCCAGGGGCAGGGCAGTCCCAAGGTTAGTTAATTCAGCAGTTTTCTAATGTCACCAAAATTCGACTTTACTTTCCTCTTTACATTCTGCCATGCTCAGCATTTCCTTGAAGACTAACTTTTTTCACGGTCCCAAGATGGGAGCTGCAGTTAGAACAATATGGAGACGTGACAGTATGTAGGAACAAAAGGAGCCCTTTCTCCTCCCTTGTCTCTTTAGAATCCTCTCATCAGGCGTACTCTGCTGTCTCCCTCTCTACTACCTGAACCAGTGTAAAGCAGACACTGGCAAAGGAAACTGGATGAATTGTGGTTAACCCCGGGGTCTAGAGATGGAGCTGGATCTAAAAAGGAGGCCACTTCCCCCTGAAGCTGATGGAGGGTGTGAGACTTGGTCATTATTGAGATGTAATAAGCATGACACGAAGAAAATTGGGATTCTGTGAGCGAGGAAGAAGGTTGGTGTGGGAGAAGGTTTCTGGGTAAGCAAGGACTAGTGTCTCTTATACCCCCAAGCTCAACAGCATTGTCTGTCCTTATAGAGTAGATATTGTTTATTGTGTCACTGAAAATGTTACCAAAATAGTGAGATGCTAAGACTGTTGGCTTGTTGCTGAAGATCAGATGACCATTTTATAGGGCAAAGGGAATGGACAAATCATTCTACTGACCACGAGGTAACATTTTCTTTTCTCCGAAGCCAATTGATTAAAACCTAATTAAAAAATAATTTGTGCATGACTCCAGATTTATCATCTATTTGTGATTGTCAGTCATATGCGCACATGCTCCATCCTTGCTGAGAAGGGATGACCTTCAGCTCTTAGAAGCAGCAATGCCTCCATGTTTAATTTTTTCCTTCAGTCTGACAGCCTTAGAACAACTCTTTTAAAAGGAGTTAAAACTATAGCTTTACAATTGGGAGGTAATGGGGAAAAAAGGACTAATTGAGATCTGTGACAGAGGAAGAGAATCTGGAAGAGAAAATATTATAATCTTCAAAGAGCTGGATAATTAAATATAAATTAAAAAATTTATTTCAAAAGTTATAAAAAAGTAAATGGATATTATTTCCAATTGATCCCAGTGAAATCTAGAGTCTAGAGAGTGAAAAATTACAGGAGACTTACAGTCTGAGGAATTCATGAACTATAAATTACTCAGTGCCATTTGGAAAGAAAACCCTAGGTGAGTATAAGTCTGGGGCTATTACTTGCTTTCAGTGCTAACTTGGAGAAAAGACTCACAGATTTATAAGAACAGATAGAATAGAAATGTATGTTATCCAAAGAAGAAAATGAAATAAGTAACAGGAACAAGAGTTTCCATTTACTGTAACCTTCATATGTGTCAAAAACTTACTTGCATTGTTTCATTGAATCTTCACAACCCTTTGAGACAGGTGCAATATGAGACAGGTATAATTATGAAGAATTATGTAATTTTAAATTGTAATGTGCCATACAAATGCAAGATATTTTTAACCCAGTATTTTCTGCACCCCATGTCAGTCTATTGTTGGGTGTGCTGACATTCCTCCATTCTAAGGTGAATGCACAAAAGCCCATGCATAGGTCAGAGGTTAGCTATAAGAGAATCACTACACAATTTTACCTGATACATAGCCTCAAAACCTCATTGTATTGAATAAATCCAGTTCAGCAGAAGTGACTTCCAAAATGAAATTCACAGCCATACCACACCTTGAGACTGAATCCTTTCATACTGCAAATAGACATATATTTTTTAAATTGGCAACTAGTATATGGATCCCTTAAATGCTTCAGTATTTTTGAAGTATTAATCTTTTTTTTTTTTTTTTTTTTTTGGTTTTGGAAAAGAGTACATTTTGCTAATTAGCATAGAGCAGCATTTAAAATCCTGCCCCAAGAGTATTCAAGCATAGATATGGCATAACTGTGGAAAAAAGATACATACAACTGATGGTAAATATTGGTGTGGATGAGGGGAAAAGGTGGATAAAGAAGAAGAGAAAAAGTAGGTATACATTTCAAAGCAGACTCGGTTAGTTCAAATGCAAACATGGTATCTGGGTTCCAAGCAGTTACTTTCACTGCTTTTCGGCACTCAGGGTCACCATTGCTTCAGCCCAAATAAAGAAGTTCATTAGTAAAAGATGTCCCAGAGAACAGCACGACTCATTTACTTGAGAAATCACATGCAAAAGAAATCCCTAGCTAATAATATTTTGCAGTTATTTTTGAGAAAAGAAGATGCAGGGGAATGGTTAGAGTTATAAAAGGAAATTCCAAATGAAAAATTCACACTCTTCATTCCAGATCAGGTAGTTTGGAAAGAAGCACAATTTCCACACAGGCCATTAAATATGACCTTACTTGAACCTGTATCCTTGCTATTCTTCTTAATTTTCAATTGCTGAAGATCGAAAATCACTAACGTGATGCCTTCTAGGGTTTCCTGAGGAATTAGCAAGACCTACCTAGACTGGGCAGTTTTTTAGGAACATTACACATAAAAAACATTCTAGATTTTTTGTACCAATTTACACAAAGAGAAAATGATATGGCTACAGTGCTTGAGAATTTTCTTTGTCATATATATACTGATAGCAAGTTCATCTCTCTCTCCCTCTTTTTTTTTTCCCCATGGGGGAAACAATTCATTGAAAAACATTTCATTGTTTCCCTGAGAAGCATATTCTATCCTAGAGGAACTTTCAACAGTAAAATTTATCTAGAAAAGAAATTTGTGAAAGATTTGACATTTTCTCTCTTTGAAAAAATGTGTGTTTCCAACTGTCCCTAGATCCCAGCAAGCCTCAAATGGAGCCAGAAAGGGATAGGAGAGAGAAGAACCGATGTGTAAATTTCTTGTGAGAGGCTCTCTTGGGCTGACCCAAACTTCATCATGCCAGCTAGACTGCTGATGTCAAGATAGTCAACAAGTTGACAACAAATCAATTTTGGCTTCACTTTTATAAAGTGAAATCTAACAAATAATCTAAGAGCCTCAAGGTGGCTACCAAGTAGTGTTGGATATACTGAATTATTTTGACAAGGACGACAAAAAACACCATCACTGCTGACTTCCATGTACTGTTAAAAGTTGAACCTTAAGAAAAGTAAAGATTTGAAAGAAAATTTACGTTCTTTTATTTGAGTGAAGAATGACTGGTTGATGTTAGGCCAACTCTGATTGTTGTAAGCATGACCATATAAAACTAGTGCTATGAGTATCTTGAAACTGTTACATCTTAGTAAAGTCTTTAGTCTGCCTAATGAATTCCTGATTCAGACATTTATAGGTCTGCAAGAATAAAAGCTTTATTGCATGCTCTGAGACTTAAAGCTCTTGTCTGCACAGAACTGTTTCCACCTGGGCAGGGGGTGATGGGAATAATTGACAATATTCTGAACTGGATCTCTAAATCCAAACCCTGTGCCTGGTCCAAAGGAGATGCTTAGGAAATGCCTCCTGGATCACTGAATTTTAGGACTGTAATGTTACTACCTGCTGCTCCTTACATTTTTCATAGGAAAAAAAAAATAAAGAGAAAATTTGCTATTCTTCAAAGACTCTCAGAATGTGAGGGAGAATGTGGCCAACAAAAAAGACACTCCTGACCCTTCTTTGTTGGGAAATTTGCAGGAGGTAAAACCTCAGCTGTCTGGTCATCGGGAAGCAATCATGTAGAATACGATGTTATCAGAAGAATTAGAGTGGATCTGTAAGATTCCTGTACAACTCTTGAAATCTGACAGCTGCATTCTGTGGCTCTTCCAAGGACAAAAGAAGGGCTCATTAAATCCAGTATTTCCCCAGCTAGTTGCTTAAAATCAGAGAGTAAAAATGAGAAAAGATGAAGCTTCCTTCTCCTCCAGCAACCAGCAGGGAGTTTCACTTCTGATACATTAAAAGATGCAGAGTTCCAAGCCTCAGGGATGGGGCCTTGGGTAGAGATTCAGGCTGTGATGCTTGAATCTAGACAAGCTGCAGCTGAAAAAGATCTATAGACAGGGAAACTGAGGACACGCCTAGCCCCTGGACTGTCTCTACTCAGGAGATTTAATGCTGATATTCAGAAGATTATCAGGACAGCCTGCTCCTGGATCAGAATTTTTTTCCCCATACCTGCATCCCTCTAACTATAAGGCAACTTGAACCTCCTAAATCTTGGTGCTCCACATGGAACAATTTAATTTTCTTTCTCAGCCTCATGTGATGCAAGTCACTGATCTTTATACCTTACTTGGCTAGCTTCCATTCTGCTGCTGCTACTGCTGCTAAGTCACTTCAGTCATGTCCGACTCTGTGTGATCCCATAGACGGCAGCCCACCAGGCTCCCCCATCCCTGGGATTCTCCAGTCAAGAATACTGGAGTGGGTTGCCATTTCCTTCTCCAATGCATGAAAGAGAAAAGTGAAAGTGAAGTCGCTCAGTCTGTCCGACTGTTAGCGACCCCATGGACTGCAGCCCACCAGGCTACTCCATCCATTGGATTTTCCAGGCAAGAGTACTGGGGTGGGGTGCCATTCTACAGCTCTGAAAAATGTCCATATCCTTAAGCAGGTCTTACAAGAAACCTCCACTTGGATGTCTAAAGGCTTGTGGTGTTTTGTGGTTTAGACTTCTGCGTTACAAGGCAGGCCCCCAGGTAGAAATGCAGGCCATGCTAAGTCACTTCAGTCATGTCCACCTCTTTGCGACACTGTGGTCTGTAGCCCAGCAGGCTCCTCTGTCCATGGGATTCTCCAGGCAATAATACTGGAGTGGGTTGCCATGCCCTCCTCCAGGGAATCTTCCTGACCTAGGAGTTGAACCATGTCTCTCAATTCTCCTGCATTGGCAGGTAGCTTCTTTACCAGTAGCACTACCCCAAAAATGTGAAGTTGTTTAGAAGAGAAATTTTCTTCTTTAAAATATATTTCAGATGCATCTTCAGTTCAGTTCGGTTCACTTCAGTCGCTCACTCGTGTCCGGCTCTTTCCGACCCCATGAATTGCAGCACACCAGGCCTCCCTCTCCATCACCATCTCCCAGAGTTCACTCAAACTCACGTCCATCGAGTCCGTGATGCCATCCAGCCATCTCATCCTCGGTCGTCCCCTTCTCCTCCTGCCCCCAATCCCTCCCACCATCAGAGTCTTTTTCAATGAGTCATCTCTTCACATGAGGTGGCCAAAGTACTGGAGTTTCAGCTTTAGCATCATTCCTTCCAAAGAAATCCCAGGGCCGATCTCCTTCGGAATGGACTGGTTGGATCTCCTTGCAGTCCAAGGGACTCTCAAGAGTCTTCTCCAACACGACAGTACAAAAGTATCAATTCTTCAGCACTCAGCTTTCTTCACAGTCCAGCTCTCACATCCATACATGACCACAGGAAAAACCATAGCCTTGACTAGGCAGACCTTAGTCGGCAAAGTAATGTCTCTGCTTTTGAATATGCTATCTAGGTTGGTCATAACTTTTCTTCCAAGGAGTAAGCGTCTTTTACTTTCAAGGTTTCAGTCACCATCTGCAGATGCATCTTAGTTGGGGTTATTATAACAAAGACTAGGAGGTTTATAAACAACAGAAATTTATGTCTCACAGTTCTGGAGGCTGGAAGTCTAAAATCAGGGTGCCAGCATGGTTGGGTTCTGGGTTTCAAGTCGCCGGTCACTCATCTTTCATTAAATCTTCATGTGGCAGGAGAGTGAGCTGGCTCTTTGGCCTCTTATAAGGGCACTAATCCCATTCCTGACAGCTCTGTCATCATGACATAATCACCTCCCAAAGGCCCAACCTCCCCAATACCATCGCATTAGGGATTAGGATTCAACACGGCATTTTGAAAGTTAGCAAAGAACCCATTAAAGGATGTATGTTGTTGTTTAGTTGCTAAGTTGTGTCTGACTCTTTGTGATCCAGGAAAGGGTGGCAGAGGATGAGCTGATTAGATAATATTACTACCTCAATGGACATGACTTTGAGCAAACCCCACTCAATATGCCAGCAAATTTGGAAAACTCAGCAGTGGCCACAGGACTGGAAAAGGTCCGTTTTCATTCCAATTCCAAAGAAAGGCAATGCAAAAGAATGCTCAAACTACCGTACAATTGCACTCATCTCACATGCTAGTAAAGTAATGCTCAAAATTCTCCAAGCCAGGCTTCAGCAATATGTGAACCGTGAACTCCCTGATGTTCAAGCTAGTTTTGGAAAAGGCAGAAGAACCAGAGATCAAATTGCCAACATCCGCTGGATCATGGAAAAAGCAAGAGAGTTCCAGAAAAACATCTATTTCTGCTTTATTGACTATGCCAAAGCCTTTGACTGTGTGGATCACAATAAACTGTGGAAAATTCTGAAAGAGATGGGAATACCAGACCACCTGACCTGCCTCTTGAGAAATCTGTATGCAGGTCAGGAAGCAACAGTTAGAACTGGACATGGAACAACAGACTGGTTCCAAATAGGAAAAGGAGTACGTCAAGGCTGTATATTGTCTCCCTGCTTATTTAACTTATATGCAGAGTACATCATGAGAAACGCTGGACTGGAAGAAACACAAGCTGGAATCAAGATTGCCGGGAGAAATATCAATAACCTCAGATATGCTGATGACACCACCCTTATGGCAGAAAGTGAGGAGGAGCTAAAAAGCCTCTTGATGAAAGTGAAGGAGGAGAGCGAAAAAGTTGGCTTAAAGCTCAACATTCAGAAAACGAAGATCATGGCATCCGGTCCCATCACTTCATGGGAAATAGATGGGGAAACAGTGGAAACAGTGTCAGACTTTATTTTTTTGGGCTCCAAAATCACTGCAGATGGTGACTGCAGCCATGAAATTAAAAGACGCTTACTCCTTGGAAGAAAAGTTATGACCAACCTGGATAGTATATTCAAAAGCAGAGACATTACTTTGCCGACTAAGGTCCGCCTAGTCAAGGCTATGGTTTTTCCTGTGGTCATGTATGGATGTGAAAGTTGGACTGTGAAGAAAGCTGAGCGCCGAAGAATCGATGCTTTTGAACTGTGGTGTTGGAGAAGACTCTTGAGAGTCCCTTGGACTGCAAGGAGATCCAACCAGTCCATTCTGAAGGAGATCAACCCTGGGATTTCTTTGGAAGGAATGATGCTAAAGCTGAAACTCCAGTACTTTGGCCACCTCATGTGAAGAGATGACTCATTGGAAAAGACTCTGATGGTGGGAGGGATTGGGGGCAGGAGGAGAAGGGGACGACAGAGGATGAGATGGCTGGATGGCATCACGGACTCGATGGCCGTGAGTCTGAGTGAACTCCGAGAGATGGTAATGAACAGGGAGGCCTGGTGTGCTGCGACTCATGGGGTTGCAGAGAGTCGGACAAGACTGAGCAACTGAACTGAACTGAACAGGAGATAGTGGAGTACAGAGGAACCTGGTCTGCTGTAGTGCACGGGGTCACAAGGAGTCTAACAGGACTTAGCTACTGAACAACAACTACTACAGATTTATCGCAGATATCAGCTAATCAGTGTATTTCTCCCAAGCTCTCTCGATATACGTGGAGGCTATTGTCATTAATGGGCTTATATTTTGACTCTGTTAGCCCTCATTATGTTAAAAATTACAATAGCAACATCAAAATTCTATTTTTGCCCTGTAATTTATACTGTTCCTAATTCTCACTTTTAACACTTGACAAGTGAAGCTACCCCACAAAGTTCTGATTATAAAGCCTATCCTGGCTCCCCTTTTATCATCATATTCCTTTGTGATATTTCTCAGCATCATGTTGTTTTTACAGTTGTACTCCAAATATATTCCGTGTCTATAGACTACATCTGGATCTTTCTACAGTGCTGGTACTTTACATCTTTTGTAAGTGTGTTAGTCACTCAGTTGTGTCCGACTCCTTGCAACCCCATGGACTATAGCCCGCCAGGCTCCTCTGTCTGTGGGATTTCTCAGGCAAGAATACTGGAGTGGGTAGCCATTCCCTTCTCCAGGGGATCTTCCAGACCCAGGGATTGAACCTCAGTCTCCCTCATTGCAGGCAGATTATTTGCAGAATCTAAGACACCAGAGAACTCTATTAATTCCTGACTCTTCTATTTTTAAAACACTTTTCCTCATTATGTTCTCTCATCTGATATTTTCCACATTATCTCCCTGTTTCTAGACTCTCCTGTGGGTTTCACAGACTAATGATCTACAAGACAGGAGCAGAGGTCATAACCCTTCCCTCCTTATGAACTTCCAAAGCTCCCCACTACCTATGAGAATAATGTTGAAATTCCTCACGGCATCCATGCTCATCCTGTGACTTCATAGACTCCTGATTCACTAGGTCCCCCGAGGAACCAAATGATCTGATCAGACTCGTCTGCCCAGGGCCCCTCCGAGATGATCCTTCAGTCTGCTTTCTGTGTCTATGCCACCGTCACCACCTGCTCTCAGACCCTTTCCATTGATTCTCGGTGATCTGAAGCCCACGCTGACTTTGTCCCAGCCTGTTTTCTCTGACCCAGGATGGGATGAACCCTCAGGGGCTTCACCCCATCCTGTCACCTTGTATAGGAGACTCCTGCTCCTCCCACTGCCCCCACAGAACTCCAACCCCTCCACCTGCATCTGCCCTGCAGAGCCATAGCCATTTGGTGGAAAGTGATGGTCACTCAAGCAGTGTCTGACTCTCTGCGACTCCATGGACTATAGCCTGCCAAACTCCTCTGTCCATGGAATTCTCCAGGCAAGAATACTGGAGCTATTTGGTAAGTATCATAAAATGGTACAGAGCAAGATTTTTGCCTTTTCAACACCATTTTCTTACTGAAATACATTCTTTTTAAAAAAATAGAACTCTTGTTCTGTCAAGGTCATTTTAAAATGTTTCATTTTTCCTGAGTGGTGCAATTGAGTGACTAATTTTCTTCTCTGTATACTTTTGTATTTCCCGAATAGTCTTTGCTAAAAAAAATATTGCAGTTAGTATTTATAGCAATAATAACAAACCCTGACTATGTGACAACAACCATATAGAGTAAGTATTTCTATCCCCATTTTGCATGACATGTAATTTATTTGAATATTTGAAACTTACCCTTCTGTCTGACTACACACTGAAGCTTTTTACCTGTTATAGTCTTTTCAATAATCACGGAAAAAGAGAAGCTTTAAGCACTTTTTTTTTTTTTTACACTTTTGAGAGCATTAGTAATGTCTCATAATTTAGTATCAACTATAAGGTTATATAGAGAAGGCAATGGCACCCCACTCCAGTACTCTTGCCTGGAAAATCCCATGGATGGAAGAGCCTGGTAGGCTGCAGTCCATGGGGTCGCTAAGAGTCGGACACGACTGAGCGACTTCACTTTCACTTTTCACTTTCATGCATTGGAGAGGGAAATGGCAACCCACTCCAGTGTTCTTGCCTCGAGAATCCCAGGGACGGTGGAGCCTGGTGGGCTGCTGTCTATGGGATCGCACAGAGTCAGACACAATTGAAGCAACTTAGCAGCAGCAGCAGCATAAGGTTATATATTTGCCATTCCTTTGTTCCGGTTCATGATATTTTGATCACACCAACATATAGATATCTCATCTCACATGTTGTTTTTCATTTGACTAGCATGCCTCCCATTGAAGAGGAGGTCTGTTACTTTCCCCTGTGAGTAGGGGCTTATGACTCTTCCAACTAATAGAGTGACGAAAGCATAATTCTGTGTCTTCTGAAGCTGGGTCACAAAAAGCGTATGGCTTCTACTTGGCTCTCTCTGTCTCTTTCTCTGTGTCTCAGCCCAGTCACAGTGCTGTGGATGGATAAACGCCAATAATAAAGAGGGTAAGGATTCATTCTGGGAATTAGAGCAAAGCAGACAAGATTTTAAGAAAGAAGTAAATTGTTTAATTTCATATAAAAAAAGACATTTATTTGAGGAAACAAAGGGAAAGAAAATATCTAAAAGTAAATATGAGAAAAAACTGAAGCAAGAAAAGAGATTGAGGATACTCTTTAAGACTTGTCTATTTAGGCAGCACATAAAAACACTTTGTAACATTGTTGACAGATGAGAGTGAAAGTTAATGATGGGTGTAAGTGCTAAGAAGACAGATGCGTTGTTCCTGACACTTGTCATTTTTAAAAGCAATATAGTAGAGGGGCTTCCCTTGTGGCCCTTGTGGTAAAGAACCTGTCCGCCAGTGCAGGAGATGCAAGAGACACAGGTTTGATTCTTGGGTTAGGAAGATCTCCTGGAGAAGGGCATGGCAACCCACTCCAATATGCTTGCCTAGAGAATCCCACGGACAGAGGAGCCTGGTGGCCTACAGTCCATATGGTTGCAAAGAGCTGGACATGACTGAAGCAACTTAGCACGCATGATGGTACACATATCAGAAACTGTTTTGGCTTCTTGTTTGGATGTCTTTGTGGTTAATCTCTACTTTTATTGTGATTAGAGTAAGAGTCTAAAAAGAACTTAATATTTAGTCACTTTGGGTAAATATTCCATGTATAGTTGAGGAAAACATATTATTTCTTTTATATTTATAGGGCTATATTAGAATATTTCTATCATTTGCATGTTATTAAATATATATTCTATATTTCTATCATTTGTGTTCAAATATTTGGCATATTTATTCATTTTGGGGGCTTCCCTGGTGGCTCAGAGGTTAAAGCGTCTGTCTACAATGCAGGAGACCTGGGTTTGATCCCTGGGTTGGGAAGATCCTCTGGAGAAGGAAATGGCAACCCACTCCAGTATTCTTGCCTGGAGAATCTCATGGACAGAGGAGCCTTTTGGGCTACAGTCCACGGGGTCGCAGAGTCGGACATGACTGAGCGACGTGACTTTTACTTTATTCATTTTTATTTCCTTGTTATATTAAAGTACTCAAAGACATTTTAAAATATGTTGTGTGCCAAAATCTCGCATTATGATAGTGTGATGGTACTATTTTATTTTGTTCTTGTAATTCTATTAATTTTTATTTTATATAGCAAGGTGAATACAGTTTTGGATTTATTCATTGTTGTATTTTCAGGTGAACTGGTTACTTTTTTCATTAAATAGAGATCTCATTATTTCTAATACTGTTCTTTGGCTTAAAATGTATTTTGTCTGATATCAGGTAGTAATATGGCTACATCACTTGCCTTCAGTTTTTTTATTCATTTAGTATATTTTTATGCATTATTGTTTCCTAATATATTTGAAATTCCTTCCGATATTATTTTGTCCTTTGTATTTGCCTTTGTTTTTCTTATACTTCTGTTTATTTCCCCCTCTTTTTATCATGTCTTATATTTTTGTGGGAAAGTTTCTGATAATGAATTCAAATTATTTAATAGAAGGAGGAATATCATTCAATTTTCTCTTTCTTCTTGATTCAGCTTTGGTAAGTTGAGGTGTTTAGAGAATATGTGAATTTCCTCCAAGTTGTTTATTTACTTGGCATAAAGTTGTTCATATTTCCTTTTTCCTTTAAAATCTGTAGAATCTCCAGCAATATTATTCCGTCACTAATTTTCTTCATTTGTTCCCCTCTTTTATTCCTATTAATTTTGCGAGGGATTTAACAGTTTTACTAAACTTTTAAAGAACCAGCTTGTGTTTTAAAATTGCTTCTCTATCTATCCAATGTTCCTTTGGTTTCTCTCTTGTCTGTTTAATGTTGCTTTTGTCTCTGTGGTTTCTTTGGTTCTTTAGTTTTGCCTGTTTAATATTCTCTATTGCTTGTCTATTTAATGTTGCTTTGGTTTAATGTTTGATTTTTAATATTTCTTTTCTTCTCTATTTTGAGTTTAATTCTTCCTTTTTCAGATTCTTAAGTCAGAAATTTAGATCATATTTTATAATATGGGCACTTAAAGCTATAAATCTTAATTAATGCTTTAGTTATGTACCATACATATTGCTGTGTTGTATTTATGTTTTCATACAGCTTGCACATTTTGTAGTTTTACCATTTTTTCTTTGGCCCATGGGTTATTTAGAAGTGGGTTATTTAATTATTTTTTTTTCTATATTAGATGACTGTTATATATTTTAAATTTCAATTTGAGAAAGAACATAGTCTGAGATTTCTTATTTGTTAAAATATATTGATGTTTATTTTCTGACTGGCATAGATCATGGAAAATATTCCATATGTTCTTGAAAAGAATGTACTGAGCTTTTGGATATAGAATTCTATAATTATCAACTAGGTCAAGATGGTTGTGTTGTGCTGCTAAGATTATCTTTTTATTGACTTGTTTATCTTCTTATATATCAATTATTGATAGATATTAAAAATCAATAATGATTATGAATTTGCTTATTTCTCTCTCTCGTTCTATCATTTTTGCGTCATGAACTTTGAACCTGTATTATTAGGTGGATACATATTTAAGATTCTCTGTCTTCTTGATTATCTATCTTCTGTTACCCAGGTGGCACTAGTGGTAAAGAACCCACTTGCCAGTGTAGGGGATGTAGAGACAGTGGTTCGCTCCCTGGGTCTGGAAGGTCTCCTGGAGGAGGGCATGGCGACGCACTCCAGTGTTCTTGCCTGGAAGAGCCCATGGACAGAGGAGCCTGGTGGGCCACAGTCCATAGCGTCCCACAGAGCGGAAGCACACAAATGAAGCAACTTAGCACACACGCATCTTCTGGATGGATTGACCCTTATAACACTGTGAAATATCCGTCTTAATGTATTTTTGTCTTGAATATAATTTTGTCTTGAGATCATCTTTGTCTCACACTAATATAATGACAACAGCTCTCTGATGTTTCCTGTTTATATTGTAGATATTTCCCTGTTCTTTCACTTTCAACTTATTTATCTTCTTTAAATTTAAATTGAATTCTTTTGTTGGCAGCATGTAGTTGGATCTGACTTTTTAATTCAGTCTTGTAAAATCTGCTATATAATTGGAGTATTTAGTCCAAGGGTTGGCAAACATTTTCGGTTAAGGGCCAGACAATAATAAACATTTTAGACTTTGCAAGTCATATGTTGCAACTACTGAACCCTGCCAGTGTAGCACGAAAGCAACCACTGATAATATACAAATGGGTAGACAAGGCTATTTTTCAAAAAATATTTACAAAATAAATGTGCAAGATTTGGCCTGCAGGTCATAGCCTGCAGGGCCTGCCTGGCTTATTTAATCTGTTTCGTCTGTTTCATTGTGTTTCTTTTCTATTTACGTTTCATATAATCGTTTATATTAGTATCTTTAAATTTATCTTCATATTTTAAAAACATTTATTAATTTTTGGCTGTGCTGTTCTGCATTGCTGTGAGTGGGCTTTTTCTAATTACAGGGAGTGGGGGCTACTCTTTGTTTCAGTGTGCAGGCTTCTCAGTGTGGTGACTTCTCTTGGTGTGGAGCTGAGGCTCTGGAGTGTGGTTCAGTAGTTGTGGCACTTGGGTTTATTTGCTCCAAGGCATGCAGAATCTTCCTGAACCAGAGATCACACCCACGTCCCCTGCATTGGCAGGCAGCTTCTTAACCACTGGACCCCCAGGGAGGTCCTTATCTTCATATTTTGTCCATTTTTTCCCTTACAGTTTTAGGTTCGTCTTTTGTTGCTTCTTTCCCGACTACTTTTATGTGAGTGTAATATTCAGTTACATGTTTATGTCCTTTCTTGCTTCTTATTTCTTTTGTTTTAAAAATTTATGTAGTATTCATTCCAGGATTAACAGAATTCTAATCCTTATAACTGTTTAACTATCCTTGGATTCTGTTTAGACTCAATATTATTTGATTTAACACCCAATTCTTCACAATTCCACCTTATTATCTCATATTTGATGCTTCTTTCAATTTATTTATTTATTTTTACTTTATTTTACTTTACAGTACTGTATTGGTTTTGGCATACATTGACATGAATCCGCCACGGGTGTACATGAACTCCCAAACATGAATCCCCCTCCCACCTCCCACCCCACTTCATCCCTCCGGGTCATCCCCATGCACCAGCCCCAAGCATCCTGCATCCTGCATCGAACATAGACTGGCGATTCGTTTCTTACATGATAGTATACATATTTCAGTGCTATTCTCCCAAATCATCCCACCTTCTCCCTCTCTCTCTCTCTCAGAGTCCAAAAGTCCACTCTACACCTCTGTGTCTCTTTTGCTGTCTTGCATACAGGGTCCTCATTACCATCTTTCTAAATTCCATATATATGTGTTAGTATACTGTATTGGTGTTTTTCTTTCTGGCTTACTTCACTCTGTATAATCGGTTCCAGTTTCATCCATCTTATTAGAACTGATTCAAATGTATTCTTTTTAATGGCTGAGTAATAATTTCCAGTTCCTATTTCCATTTTCAAAAATATTATACTCATTCAGGGACTTCCCTTGGGTCCAGTGGTTAAGAATCTATGCTTCCACTCAAGGGGGTACAGGTTTTATTCCTAGTTGGGGAACTAAGGTCCTGCATGCTGTGCAGTACGGCCAAAAAAATAAAAAATAAACAAAAACAACTCTCTGAGCTTCTAATATACCCTTCCTTTCTGTATGTCTTCAGCTGTCTGTGGGTAGTCTCTAAACAAACAAATGAATGAACAACAATATTGTACCCATTCAGCAGTAGAGTTCCATTAACTTGTCCCTTGTCTATTTTGCTGTTCTTTGCCTATCCTCTATTTTTTTCATATGTTATAAACTCTGCTTTACAGTTTTATTGCAGTTATCTTATAAGGAAATAAGGAGAATAATCTAATTTCTTATATAACTCCCTATTTACTTTTTTCCAGTATTCATCTTTCTTTCCTGCCTTTTCATGTGGTCATTTCTCTTTTTTTCTTTAAAATTTCTTGTAGTTTATGTTTGCTGGAAATGTTTTCACTTTTTAAAATAGGATGCCTTTGAAGTGAAAGTGAAGTTGCTCAGTCGTGTCCGACTCTCTGCGACCCCATAGACTGCAGCCTACCGGACTTCTCCATCCGTGGAATTTTCCAGGCAAGAGTCCCAGGGTGGGTTGCCATTTCCTTCTCCAGAGGATCTTGCCAACCCAGGGATCGAACCCGGGTCTCCCGCATTGCAGGTAGACGCTTTACCCTCTGAGCCACCAGGGAAGCCCTATGATGCCTTTATTTTACCTTATTTTTGAAGTATATTTTTTACTAGATATAAAATCTTCAAATATATATATCTTTTTTTGCAGAATGTTAAAGTTGCTCTTCCATTGTTGTCTGGGCAACCTTGTTCAAATGAGTAGTCAGCAGTTGTTTTTATCACTTTTCTTGTAGCGATGTGTCTTTTTCTCTGACTGCTTTATCTTTTTTTTTTTTCCCCCAGCAGTTTCACTACACTGTTCTTTGGTACAGTTTTCTTCTATTTTATCATTATGGGGGTTTCCTCAAATTCTTGACTCTGGAAAGTTAATTTTTTTTCCCATCAAATTGAGCTTACTTTTAGCCATTATTTCTTTAAATACCTATCTGTTCGATTGTTCTTTTCTGTCTGAGACTTCTAGTGTACATGTTTGGTTATCTGACTTTGCACTCCAGGTCTCTGGGATTCTGTTCATTTTTTAAAAAACGTTTTGTCTCTGTTTTCCTTGCTTGCATAATTTCCATGGATTTCTCTTCAACTTCACTGACTTTTCTACCATCTCCAACTTGCTGTTAATTCCATTCAGTTACTTTTGTAGTTCATTTATTATTCTCCTTATTGCCAGAATTTCTATTTGACTTTTAAACAGCTTTCATCTCTCATCTTAGATTTACTATCTGTTCTCTGATTAAGTCTGTGTTTTCCTTTAATTCCCTGATTAAAGGAAATTCCTTTAATTTCCTTTGTTTCTTTGAATATCTATTTAATATTTACTTTAAACTCAGTATCTGTTATATACAAGAACACTGTTACCCCTGGGTTAGTTTATTTTGATGTATTTTTTCTACTGTATGTCATATTTTCCTCTTTTCTTTTTGTAAACCTAGTAATAGTGTATACTGACATTATTAAATGATTATAGTAAAAGGAGGTATTATTGAACTAACTCCACTCTGGGTGGATGGATGCCAACATCCACTGTCGCTGCTTGACCTCTATATCTGTTTCATTCTCAACCAGTAGCAGTGACTCCCTAAAAAGTCTCATAGATTCTTGTCCTGCACTTGTATAGCCCAGTCCTTGCCTGAGAAGCTAAAGGCAATAATACTCAGACATCTGAGATCTCTCTTCTCCACAGCTTCTTCCTTTCTGATTCTTTGCCTTTCATATTGCATCTTTCAGCTTCCTTGAACTCTAATTATTGCTTTCTAAGTGTAGTAGGGTTTTGTGCTTTGCTTGGATCTCAGCTTGTATTACTGAGGCTGGAAAATTGTTCCTAAGGAGAGTACTGGGGAAATGGTGGAGCTTTTCCTTACTTCATGAAGTGCAGTTTTGTGCTACTTCTATAATGTAGCACAGAAAGATTTACCTTATATATTTTGTCCAGTTTTATGGTTGTTTATAGTGAGTGGACTAATGCAGGGATTGTTACTCTATTGTTGCCAGAAGTAAAAGTTTCTCAAGCTCCCTTTCTGAGTGAAGTTTCCTGTTCTTTTATTCCCTCTTTGCTGATTTGAAGTTAATATACTTGAGTTGTGTTTTTTAGAGATTGACCTTAAAATCTTTGCATGTACTTTAAGTTAAAGTCTAAAGTTAATTAATCTCTATTAACTACTGCTGCTGCTAAGTCACTTCAGTCGTGTCTGACTCTGTGTGACCCCATAGATGGCAGCCCACCAGGCTCCCCCATCCCTGGGATTCTCCAGGCAAGAATACTGGAGTGGGTTGCTATGTCCTTCTCAAGGGGATCTTCTGGACCCAGGGCTCGAACGCACATCTCTTATATCTCCTGCACCAGCAGGCATGTTCTTTACCACTAGCGCCATCTGGGAAGAGTAAATGCCTCCTTAGTATTTTTGCCCTAGTTGCCTTGCTTGACTCACCCTAGGTCTGGCCCTGGTCTCTCCATTCTCTTTTATGTTTGTTTTCAATTTATTAACTCTCTCTTCATTGTATCTATT
This sequence comes from Oreotragus oreotragus, assembly GCA_006410675.1. Taxonomy (NCBI): domain Eukaryota; kingdom Metazoa; phylum Chordata; class Mammalia; order Artiodactyla; family Bovidae; genus Oreotragus; species Oreotragus oreotragus. The sequence continues at coordinate 316,022 of SJYX01001045.1, read as the reverse complement.
GAGATTGTAGTTCTATTTTTTCATGAATTTACCTTTTTTTAAAATTACAGTTGGTTTTTAATACTCTATTTTCCTTTGTCATGGTTTTCCCTGTTTTATATATTTAGAGATTTTAGCTCATTCATTTTATGTGATATATCTGGAAATTACAAAGTCTGAAGTTCTTGGCAGTCTAATTCTACTTTTTAATGCTTCTTTGGATTCTCCTTTTTGAAGGCCCATTTTTTTCATCAGCTGTGTAATTTTGGATTATGAACTCTTTTTTTTGTTTGTTTTTAAAAAAATCTCCGGGAATCCTAAGAAGTCTGAAATGAGATTATATTACTTTGGAGGAGATTTAATTTGCTTGTTTAATTTCTCTGCTTGAAATTTTTCAGAATTTGTAATCCGTGTAATCCAAGCCCAACACCCATGGAGGAAGAACTATGATTTATGCATTTTTTAGAAGAATTATTTTCTTCTTTTCTACTTTAAGCTAGTGATTTCACAGATTACTTCCCCTTGTCACTTTCCTTTGGGAGAAGGCATTTAAAATTTTTATACTCTTTTGGACTTTTTGACCTTCTTAATTCAACTCCCTTATCATTTTCAAACTTAAAGTCTTCTCTACTATTTTCTGTCAAGCTATTAAAATCCAAGACTTCAAGATGCTAGTATTGGTAAACATCAGCAGTATACTCATGATTTTTGCATTTGGATGCTACTGTCGTTTCAGCTCTGTCTTCATTTTGGCACTGTAAGATCATTATTTCTTGTGATCTCAACAATGCATTTTAAAATATGTTTGTTGTATTCTAGTACACGTTCTTGATGTTTTGAGACAAGGGGCTTTTAAAATTGCTGGTGTCTATGGTACCAGAAGCAGAGATATCTGGATTGAACACCATATAGTCCCTCTTTTTATTCTATAATACTTTGGTTGTAGAATATGGAGATATTCAACTGTAATTTCCTTTTTTATAGATTGTTTCTTTTTCTTGCATTTAGATATTGTTCAGGTTTTCTTTACACAAGTACTTTCAGCATCATAAAATTTTCTTCTGCTGTGAGTTTTGTTGTTTATATGCTCCACCAAAATCACTGATTCCTAGAATGAGAGTGGAAAATAAGAGTTAATTTAGGTAAAAATTTTTTAATGTTAATTAATTTCCAAATTTTTGAATAAAGTTTTACACTTGGTTTAATATATTGAAGCATAGAAACCACGTTCAAATAAAATGTGGCTATGTGGCTAATCAAATTATCTTTCCTTATCCTAGGGAGGTGAAGTAGGTATAAGATAAAATAGAAAGACTGTAAAGGGATGTAAAACTTCTCTCCTTGGGCCAAGTCAAAAATATGAAAGTGGTCAAAGTGCTCTTTATATCTCTCCTAAATTGTTAAAGATTATGAGTAATAATATATATGAAAAAGTTATCATAGTAATTAACATGAGCAAGACACTGATAGATGTGTTCATAGCATTTTTCAAAGATATGTTCAGAGATATTATGAACATTTTAAAGTTATTTTTTTCTTTCATCACTTTTGATCCAGTGGACTAATAATGGAATATTTAAATCTCCTGCACGGCTGACACAGCTGATACAATTAAAATTAATTCTTTTTTTACTGTCTAATAATCAGATTATCAGAGAAGACAATGGCACCCGACTCCAGTACTCTTGCCTGGAAAAGTCCCATGGATGGAGGAGCTTGGTAGGCTGCGGTCCATGAGGTCGCTAAGAGTCGGACACGACTGAGCGACTTCACTTTCCCTTTTCACTTTCATGCATTGGAAACGGAAATGGCAACCCACTCCAGAATTCTTGCCTGGAGAATCCCAGGGATAAGAAAGCCTTGTGGGCTGCCGTCTCTGGGGTCGCACAGGGTTGGACACGACTGAAGCAACTTAGCAACAGCAACAGCCGCAGCAATCAGATCATACTCAAACATTCTTTATTTTGCTATTTATTGGCAGGATATTAAAGAATAATTTTCCTTGATGTTACATACTCAAGTAAGTTAATCTTGCCTCAACTAGCTCGTATGTTGGAAATCCATTCAAGAGCCAGTGCAAAGAGATAAAGTCGTAAATAATTGACAATTTTTTAAAAGACGTGGGCACTGGTGCTTCATTAAAACAATAAAAAGCATTTTGTTGTTGTTGTTTAGTTGCTAAAGTCATGTCCAACTCTTTTGTGACCCCATGGGCTATAGCACACCAGGCTCCTCTGTCCGTGGGATTTCCCAGACAAGAATACTGGAGTGCACTGCCATTTCCTTCTCCAGGGGATCTGCCTGGACCAGGGATCAAATCTGTCTCCTGCATTTCAGGTGGCTTTTTGTCTCGCTGAGCCACCAGGAAATTTTGTATTACAAAGTTTGTCTTATTTTACGATTGATGTGGTTTTTTTTTTTTTGGCTTTAATTTACTGTTTTTAAGTTTATTTTGATGGTTTTTTCCATATGGATATTTTTCTTTGAGGGTTTTATTGATTATTGTGTATGATTTTGTTTGTTGTTGATGGTGGTTGTTTCAGCCAGAAGAAAATCTGTATTACTACTAAGATATCTTTCTGGAACCTCTTCAGGTCAACTTATATAAAAAGCCAGGAAACCCTAGGGCACCTTATAAATGAATACCTGAAAGCTAAGAAAATCTGAGAATTTACAAAGGAATTGAGATCAATGTTGCACTATAATATAGCATAAAATCTCCCAGGATTTAGAGAAAAACAGGAGCTATGCCGCTATTGATCTTTTAATTTAAGAGCCCTCTTAAACATTTACAAGGCTACACACTAGAGCTAAAGCATGTCAGCTCTGCCTGTCTATTTCCTATTGATAGCATTTGTAGTCACTTGTAGGGGATATAACACCTTGCAAACAGATAGTTTTACAGACAGCCCTAGAAAGGAATCTTCTGTTTTAAGTCCTCAAGAGTTAATTCAGTAAAACTCAGTAACGCTGCAGGCGATAAAGCTGATAGAGATAGTGAAGCCTTCAATAATAATTTTAACAGACCAAAACACTTAGTAGTAAAATTGATGAGTATCTTTCACAAAACCTACGGAAATAAATTAGCTGAAGCAAGGATTAAGAAGGGCTTTCCAAGTGGCACAGTGGTAAAGAATCTGCCTGCCAAAGCAGAGACCCAAGAGAGGTGGGTTTGATCCCAGGGTTGGGAAGATCCCTTGGAGAAGGAAATGCAACCCACTCAAGTATTTTTGCCTGGAAAATTCCATGGACAGAGGAGCCTGCTGGGCTATAGTCCATAGGGTTGCAGAGAGTAGGACATGACTGAGCTCACACACACAGTCACACACACAGACACAGACACACATGGATTAAGGAAGCCTTCAGTTTAGAAGAATATATTATCTAAAGCAAGTTTCTTAAACTTTAATAATCCTGGAAATCACCTGAGATTCTTGCTGGTTTTCCATTGGACTAGGGTGGTGCCTTGGAGAAGGCAATGGCACCCCACTCCAGTACTCTTGCCTGGAAGATCCCATGGATGGAGGAGCCTGGTGGGCTGCAGTCCATGGGGTCACGGAGAGTCAGACACGACTGAGCGACTTCACTTTCACTTTCACTTTCATGCATTGGAGAAGGAAATGGCAACCCATTCCAGTGTTCCTGCCTGGAGAATCCCAGGGACGGCGGAGCCTGGTGGGCTGCCGTCTATGGGGTCGCACAGAGTCGGGCACGACTGAAGCGACTTAGCAGCAGCAGCAGCAGCAGCAGCAGCAGCAGCAGCAGGGTGGTGCCTGGCATTCTGTATTTCTAACAGATTCTCGGGTCATGGAGAGTCTGCTGGTTTATGAACCACCCTTTGATAATAAAGGGCCTGGAACCTGAGAATTTGACTTTGATAACAGCATGAGATAAAAGATGGGAAAATATACAATAAAATATATAAAACTCAATTCAGAGACAAGTGCTGACTGTTTATCTGTTTAAATGTAAGTGGGAAGATATATGCAAATTGCTTTAAACTCTTAGGAGATAGTGCTTTAAATTCTATAATTTGTTTACAATTCTGATGAAGACATGAAAAATGCAAAAAATGGCAAAGATATACACAAAGTTTTTATACAACATTTGTATAGAATACAATGAGAAGCTTTATAGTAATAGCTAATATATTTAAATATTAAGACCTTAATGATAGAATATTTGTTTAGTAATGGGAACTCACTGGAAATATTCAATATCAGAGATACATTACCTGTGGAACAGTCAAGGGAATGAGATTGGTGACAGCTACCAGTCTTCAAATCCTGCTTTTGCTGACTGGCTCTCTGACTCAGGTAACTTCCAATAACCAAGCTGTCTTCAGTTTCCTCATCTATCAAATGGGATAATAGTGTACTTAGCTGTTGAAATTGTGTGTGTTAAATGTATAAGACTGCAACTCAGAACAATGCCTTATTTATATTTGATGACACTAAATGTTTAAATTTTTTTTTTTTTGCATTCTCAGTAATGATAATAATAAGGTACTTCTAATTCAAAACTTGAATTTTAAAAATAATGTTCAAAAAGTCTATTTTCTTGCTAAATTGCCTATGGGAAATATTTTGATCATTTATTTGAATAAACAATAGTTAAGTGAAAATTTAAGATTAAGTAAATTAAATTATCAGTGAATTTAAAGTATATTATTTAGAAAAGACGGTTTTCACCAACTGAGAAGAAGTTTAAATATTAAAAAACAAAAGGGTTGAATGTAATTATTCCCAGTATTCAGTCTTTTGTATGTTTTAAACATGGCATGTAGCTTTTTTGTTACTGTTTTAGTTCTGCCTTTCCTCTGGGATAGATTAAGCATATCTTTCAAATGCATGGGCCTGATTATTATTACCTTTGTGGTTTTCATTGTTGATACTTAACTATGTATAATTATAATTCAGAGTTGAAAAAGAGTTTTCTATCTTTTGCTTGCAGACACATATAAATGTATTAATTGTATTCTTCTTTTATATTTATATTTTCTTTACAATATTTAAATGCAGACACTTCTAAAAACCTACAATTCTAAACCTTTGTTTTGTATGTTTTTCTTGTCTGAAATAATTGTTTCATAAAATAGTAAGCAAGAGGAAATTAGAAAGGGATCCAGTTGGTAGCAATTTTAGTATTTGCAAAAGAAAATGTCAGAGGTTAGGCTTAACACTTAAAATTAGCTCCAGGTGTTTCCTGGCTGACAGCGCTCAAATTAAACTTTTTTCCCTCAAACATATGTACTGTTAGATAGGCAAATATGTTTTAAAACGGAATATGCATGCAAGAATCCCTTGTATTAAACGAAGTCAACAATGAATGAACAATTCGAGAAGGAATGTTATATGTTAAAAGTGAGGGAAATGGCTTGTGTTCCAGGGAAAATAGCAATGTTCTATCCCCAGCTGCTGTCCTTTGGATGTCTGTACTTTTTGACTACATTCAGTCCCTCCTCCCATGCTGCACCTCTGGTGGCCACAAATCTGATCTTTTTCTATGAATTTGTTTCTTTGTTTTTAATTATTACTGACCTGCAGCACTATGTAATGCAAGAATCCCTTGTATTAAACGAAGTCAACAATGAATGAACAATTCGAGAAGGAATGTTATATGTTAAAAGTGAGGGAAATGGCTTGTGTTCCAGGGAAAATAGCAATGTTCTATCCCCAGCTGCTGTCCTTTGGATGTCTGTACTTTTTGACTACATTCAGTCCCTCCTCCCATGCTGCACCTCTGGTGGCCACAAATCTGATCTTTTTCTATGAATTTGTTTCTTTGTTTTTAATTATTACTGACCTGCAGCACTATGTTAGATTCTGGTACATAACATAGTCATTCGATATTTCTATATACAAGTTCTTAATTTTAATGTAGTCAAACTTACAGTGTTTTTTTTTCCATTTGTGGTTACCACTTCCATGCTTTTTAAGAACCATTGTCTACCCCAAAAGGAAGGATATTCTCTTCTAAAAGCTTTATTGTTTTATCATCTACATTTTAGATATAAAATCTTCTGAAACAGATTTTTGTATGTTGGGATTAAGATTCACTTTTCATCACCAATGGATATATAATTCAATCAATATGATTTAGTAGAGAGGTTGCCTTCTTACCACAGCTCCACATTGTCAAACTTGCCATAATTTACTTGTATAATTAGTTTTNTATTCTCTTCTAAAAGCTTTATTGTTTTATCATCTACATTTTAGATATAAAATCTTCTGAAACAGATTTTTGTATGTTGGGATTAAGATTCACTTTTCATCACCAATGGATATATAATTCAATCAATATGATTTAGTAGAGAGGTTGCCTTCTTACCACAGCTCCACATTGTCAAACTTGCCATAATTTACTTGTATAATTAGTTTTCATGATTTGTGTAGGTTTATTTCTGGACTTTCTTTCATTCCATATATCTGTTTACTTTTGTACCAACTATACACTTTTAATTGCAAAAGTTTCACAAGAGGTTGATATCTCCAGTTTTTTTCCCATTAATATTGCCTTGGCTAATCTCGGCCCTTTACATTCCTGTATAAATTTTGGCTTATAAAATTAAAGATAAAGCAACTAGGATTTGGATTATTGAATATACTGAATACATGAATTAATTGCGGGAGAATTGATATCCTTCTTATATGGAGTCTTTCAATTTTTAGTTTGCTTTATTTTCTCTGAGTAATGTTTTGTAAGTTTTGGGCATAAAGATCATAAACGTCTTTTGTTAGGTTTATTCCAGGTATGTGAGGTTTTTAATTCTATTTTACTTTTTATACTTTATTGTATAATTCCTATTTTTGGTTTGTTTCTTGTTACATGGNCGGGAGAATTGATATCCTTCTTATATGGAGTCTTTCAATTTTTAGTTTGCTTTATTTTCTCTGAGTAATGTTTTGTAAGTTTTGGGCATAAAGATCATAAACGTCTTTTGTTAGGTTTATTCCAGGTATGTGAGGTTTTTAATTCTATTTTACTTTTTATACTTTATTGTATAATTCCTATTTTTGGTTTGTTTCTTGTTACATGGTAACACAATTTTATTTTTGCACAGTGACACTAATTCAGTATTTTTGCTAAATTTGCTAATTAAATTATCTAATATTTTTTCCTGCAAACTCAAAACTTATTATTTTAATTTTAAATCTATTTCATTACCCATTAAGAAAATTGATTTAAAATTACCATCTCTATTATTATTTTTATTTAAATATGCAATTGAAATTTTTATTTTAAAATATTAACTGAATAGCAGCATTAACTGATATGTATCAGTCAGTTCAGTTCAGTTCAGTCGCTCAGTTGTGTCCGACTCTTTGCCACCCGATGTATCACAGTTCGCCAGGCCTCCCTGTCCATCACCAACTCCCGACTTCACTCAGATTCACGTCCATCGAGTCAGTGATGCCATCCAGCCATCTCATCCTCGGTCGTCCCCTTCTCTTCCTGCCCCCAATCCCTCCCAACATCAGAGTCTTTTCCAATGAGTCAACTCTTCACATGAGGTGGCCAAAGTACT
>SJYX01001045.1:290446-302073 GCA_006410675.1 Oreotragus oreotragus | reverse complement strand
TCCATATTGCTCTTTACTGCATTGGGCCTTGCTTCTATCACCAGTCACATCCACAGCTGGGCATCGTTTTTGCTTTGGCTCCATCCCTTCATTCTTTCTAGAGTTACTTTTCCACTGATCTCCAGTAGCGTGTTGGGCACCTACTGACCTGGGGCGTACCTCTTTCAGTATCCTATCATTTTGCCTTTTCATACTGCTCATGGGGTTCTCAAGGCAAAAATACTGAAGTGGTTTGCCATTCCTTTCTCTAGTGGACCACATTCTGTCAATTGATATGTATAATAAAGAGAAAACTGGACTGCAGGTGAGAATGTAGGAAGATGTGGTAGCATTTCAGAAGGTGCTATAAAAATGGCAATTATTATCTCTACTGAGTCCTCATGTGAGTCATACTCTTGAGTAAATGTCTGCCACTCTGGGCTTTAGTTTTCTCATCTGAAAAATGATGTCATTGTACCTGACACCTTTTGGTTTCTTTTTCTTGGGGATGGATGCCCCAAACAACTTTTGGGTCAATGGTCAGTGCTTTCAGTGTTTTTTTTTGTTTTTGTTTTTTTCTTCTTCTTCTTTTCTCCTATGGCATTGTGACTGTGGGCTGCAATGGGCCTCTTATGATCTCATTTTGGGTGAGTGTAGTATGGGGGCCTGCCCACCTAGGACTCCTGTGTCCCCTGCTCAGGGGACCTGGGAACTTCTGTCTCTCTGGGACACTGTACATTGGTTGTGGGATAATGGGATTCTGACTCAGGTTCATGTCTTTTTTTTTTTTTTTCCTTATTTTATTTGTTATGGTCAAGAATTTTGGAGCTTCTTGAATCTGAAGTTTTACAACTCATGAGTTTTGAGGAAATCTGAGCCTTTTATCTCTTTAAACGCTGTTGACCATTCTCTGTTATCTCTCTCTACCCCTTATAGATGAATACTGGAGCTTTTTCTTGTTTTACTTTTGTAAATTTTGGAGGGGCACTCCATGCAGCATGTGGGATCTTAGTCCCTTGAACAGGAATCAAACTGGCACCTTCTGCAGTGGAAGTGCAGAGTCTTGACCACTGGGCCACCAGGGAAGTCCCTGGTTCATGTCTTTAGACATTTCTTTCCCTCTCTTGGGCTTCCCTGGTGACTCAGAGGTTAAAGCGTGTGCCTCCAATGTGGGAGACCCGGGTTCGATCCCTGGGTTGGGAAGAGCCGCTGGAGAAGGAAACGGCAACCCACTCCAGTATTCTTGCCTGGAGAATCCCCTGGACGGAGGAACCTGGTAGGCTACAGTCCATGGGGNTCCCTGGTGACTCAGAGGTTAAAGCGTGTGCCTCCAATGTGGGAGACCCGGGTTCGATCCCTGGGTTGGGAAGAGCCGCTGGAGAAGGAAACGGCAACCCACTCCAGTATTCTTGCCTGGAGAATCCCCTGGACGGAGGAACCTGGTAGGCTACAGTCCATGGGGTTGCAAAGAGTCGGACACGACTGAGTGAGTTCACCTTCACCTTCCCTCTGTTGCTGCTGCTGCTGCTAAGTCTCTTCAGTCGTGTCCGACTCTATGCAACCCCATAGATGCCACCCACCAGGCTCCTCCTCTAAAGCCCTCTAATTGCTTCTATGTCGTGTTTATGCAGAATGCTGGTTTTCTCAGCGTTCTCTCCAATCTGTGTCCTGTCTGTTAGACCAAAAGCTCCTATGACCATGTTCATGTGGGGTTTAAACGTAGAAAAGGAAAGTAATGACTCATTGTTGACCCCCTCCTCTTCTCTCTTCTACTCCATATGGCTCTTGAGCCTGAATGATTTTCCTTATCATTTACATCACACCCTATATTTTCTCTTAATATTGCAGAACTCTGTGATCTGTTTCTCTAGGTGTGCCTTCTAATGCATTAATGGTAACTAACGTGATTCTAAAGATCCTGTATTGGTATACAATACTGTTTTCTTGCTTTGGACCCAGAATTCTTTTTGGATGTTAAACTGTAAACATCTTTGTTTTTTTTATTTTATCTTGTATGCATTCATGCTAAGACACTTCAGTCATGTCCAACTCTTTGCGACCCTATGGCCTGTAACCTGCCAGGCTCCTCTGTCCATGGAATTCTCCAGGCAAGAACACTGGAGTGGGAAGCGATTCATGTTTCCAGGAAATCTTCCTGACCCAGGGATCGAACCCACATCTCTTTTGTCTCCTGCATTGGCAGGCAGGTTCTTTACCACTAACACCACCTGGGTAACCCTTTTATTTATCTTAGGACATTCCTAATCCTTAGGTAGAGAAAATGCTACCCATGGTAGAAAGGTGGAGTCAGACATAGAAAAATGCAAAATCTTAAATGTAGATCTGTTTCAAAGTAATAACATCCTTGTTATATGATGGCCTATTATCTCTCTCATTTATTACCTCCCTCTGCCTCTTTCCTATCTGAAATATTTGTTCAAATGTTCTTTAAATTTTATGCAACAATAAGAATTTATGCAATTTCTATCAAAGAACATGGTGAGATATTTATGCTACAGAAGTTACTTCTTTTTATATTTGTAAATAGATATTTAATACATACAAGTGGCTGTGTACTTATTAGGACTCCCCTTCACCTGTGCTGAATATTGAATTAAGTGCTAAAGGGAACAGACAAGAGGTGCAAGTTCCTAACAATCTTTTAGGAACTTAAAATATAGTTGGAAAGACATGATAAGACAACCCAAGAAAGCAATATAAATTATAGGCATTTATTATAATTGCTGCTGCTGCTACTGCTGCTAAGTCACTTCAGTCGTGTCCAACTCTGTGCAACCCCATAGACGGCAGCCCACCAGGCTCCCCCATCCCTGGGATTCTCCAGGCAAGAACACGGGAGTGGGTTGCCATTTCCTTCTCCAATGCATGACAGTGAAAAGTGAAAGTGAAGTTGCTCAGTCATGCCCGACTCTTAGAGACCCCATGGACTGCAGCCTACCAGGCTTCTCCGTCCATGGGATTTTCCAGGCAAGAGTACTGGAGTAGGGTGCCATCCAGGGTCAAATAATGAAGAAATCAGCAGAGTTCAAAGTACCTGGGGATCACTTTCTGGAGAGGTTGGCATTAAATCGTTGGTAGGTTGGTAACTTCGGAAGATGCTGAAAAGAAAGAATTGAACGGCTAGCAGAAGGAATAGACATCGAGAAAGGAAATGGGACAGAAGNGGGAGAGGGTACAAAACCACCGCCACCCAGGGCGGCTGCCACCAGAGAGGAGCGAACTCTAGACTCGCCCGTGGAGGAGACCTGGGGCCGCTAAGGAAACGGCGGGGAGGGGAGCGAGGAGGAGAGACGCTGAGGACCTGGCGCCGCCGCCGCCGCCGCCGCCGAAATAAAGAGCAGGAATTTACCTGGGCGAATCGGCGTCTGAATCCAAGGGGAGGCCGAGGCCGCTGTGGCGAGAGACTATAATCCGGGCCGGGAGGGGGGGTGGCTACGGCTCCTCTTCCGTCTCCTCAGTGCGGGGAACATGTAGAGCCGGGGGGAGACCAGCCGAGAAGACAAATCGCTGCTTCTTCTTCCTCCTCCTCCTCCTTCTCCCACATAGAAACACTCACAAACACCCGACCAGGGGCCCGAGCTACCGGGGGGGCATCGCCGCCGGCCCGGGAACCAATCCTCCAGTCGGCGGGGGCGTCCCTCCCTGCGGCTTGGTGGTGTCGGGTGAGTCGGTACCGACGGAGGGAGGGGGGGGAGGGCGGGGGGGGAAGGAGCCCTGTGTGTGTCTCTCTCTCGTTCCGTCTCTCCCTCTCAGAACAAAATGCCGACCGGAAGTGCAGCTGCAGGAATGACTCCCTCCGCCGGCGCCAAACACTAACAACCACCCCCTCTTCCCCACTCCACTTCCGCCACCGCCGCGCCGCCGCCGCCACTTGGGCTCGCGTCTTCGGCCGCGCCGCACTGCACAGCCCGCGTCGCTCAGCTCCGCACCGCACCCGGGGCCCGGAGGCGGCCGGCAGCGAGGCGGCGGGGGCCTCTCCTCCGCGCCCTTCTCGTCGGGGCGGCTGTGGACGTTGCCTTTTAGTGTCGATCCTGCGGAGCGGCGTTTTCGCTGTGGCACGAGCGGGCCGGGTCTTCCCGGTCTTTATTTTCCTGGAGGCCGGCCGGAGCGGGGCCTGAGCCTCGGTGGTGGTCGTGTGCGTGGGCGGCGCTCAGGCCCGGACCCGCTTGCAGGCCACGCACGCCGCCCCAGCTGCTCGTCATTAGCTCTCGTGAGCCGAGCTCGGGGCGGCCACGTAGAGGACGCCCGCGATCCGACGGCGACCGAGCATTTTTTAAATGGTGTCCCTGCAGCCGGGTGGATGGATGTATCGTATTGTACACTCTTCTGTCTTTTTGAGAGGCCGGACCTTACTCCCGTCTCTGCATTATTTCTGCGGAGTAAGGACGCAACCCTTGGAGGAGGCGAAGATTCTCAGCTGGATTGAATTGGAATCGTGTTTGTAATGCATTTATTTCTGGAAATATGTGGTCTTTTCTGGGCTCGCTTTTTGTTGGCGGTGGTTTTGGCTCTTGCCTAGCAGTCGGGATAAAGGCCTGTAGGCGACGCTGTTCGAGCGAGGAGCCGGCCCGCGGTGGGCCCGGAGCGCGCCCCATTCTAGGTGTGGGTGGAGCCGAGCGCGCGGGGAGAGCCGGCGGACTGCGGGTCGGGGCCCCGCCGATTTCAGACATCGTTTTCCTCTTTACGCTCGAAACAGAGGTCCTGACCAAGGCTGGAGTACAGATGCGGTTCTGTGTACAGTACCGAGCCTTCTGTAGTCTCTTACTGAAACACCTGAAATAACTTTATCATACAGTTCACTATTTGTTTACTTCTGTAAATTTAGAGGGTGCTATTCTTCAGGTAAAAGTGCCTAGGTAAGCGGATTTTATTCAAATGGGACGAAATTTGTCTTATATTATCGTGAGTTTACTTAAGTTGTATGTGAACTGTATTTGTCTGTGTACCAGTACGCTGAAAGTTAAACAGGCAAATTGCCCGCGGGCCGTTCCTTTTACCTCAGAGATCGCTACAAGGACTAAATCAGATCTTACACGTCTCTCGAGCCGGCATTTGCTTAGCCGGGAGTAAAGGCCGAAGCCTTGACCACGGCCTGAAGGCGATGCGCGCGGTGGGGCGCGGGGAGCCGCCTCGGTTGCGGAGGCAGCAGGGTGTCTGCTCCGCCTTCTGCCTGGCTCCTTCCCCGAGTGCCACAGAATGTCTCTCTTTCAGAGTTTTGCTCAGCTGTCTACTCGGGGCTCTGTGACCTCTCTTTAAACTGGACGTTCCCGATTCCCTCATTTTTATCCTGCAGGCATTCTACTTATCATGCTTGTTTATCTCATCTGTTTGTACCGATAGAATAATGTAAGCCCCAGGAGGGCGAGGTCCTCCCCCCACCCCGGCCCGCCCCAAAGTGGAGTTTTGTGTAGAAAATACTGCCTGACATACAGTATTTGCTTAATAGCTGGTTAATGAATGAACGACGATTATAAGGGCCTTGACCTCACCCCACACATACACCCGTTTCTGAACTCTATTCCTTACATGTATATATACTTACATGCTACAAAGAACTTGAAAACCGGGGTGGTGGGGGCGGGAAGTGCAAGTTTATTACAAAGTTCTAGGAAACGGCACTACTTCTAGACATTGAAAGCCCCCTACAAGCACCAGAAGCCCACAAGCTAGTGATAGTTACATGTTTTTGGATAAATGGGCTTGCTCGAGGACAGTACATTATATGATCCATTGGATTATGTGAGTATATTCATATTGCTTTCCTCTCTTCCTGAATCAAACTGCATTCTTCATCCATTCTGTACTCTTTCTTGAAAAATCATGCTATTTTCACTAAGTTAAAGTATGTGAAAATTTGGTTGGTTTAGTCCAAATCCTGCACTGCTGTAGAAATTCATTCAGCAAGTACATATCAGGCACAAAATAAATGCCGCCCGGCACAATGATTCAAAAGGTGCTGTGTTTCTGAGGCTTAAAGGACCACATATGGCTACTTTGGTTACTACTCAATTATGCTGTCAAGCAAAGCAAACGCTAGTTAGATTTATTTTTACAGTTTCATTTTGAAGAAAAGGTTCAGTGAAAGCTGAGGTCAGGCTTAGTTTGGATATTTTAATTCACCTTTTAGTTTACTTTATTATGATAAGCACCAGGTATACCAATAAGTTAACTGGTAAATTGATTTTTGAAAACTGAAACACATTTAGAATTTTTACTTACTAGTGGTTGGATGAACAAGACTTTTCAATTAAAATATATGCTATAAGCCTTTGGGAATCATTTCATGTATGAAAATTTTACACAAGAAAAGACAGTCTTGATAAGTATTTCATAACCATTAATACAGTTAATTAGACATTGTATAGTAAATCCAACAGTTTGTTCATTATTAAGCACAGCTTTGAGTAATATACAGATGGTTCAGAATGTGTTTTTCATACTTTTTCAGAATACTAATATTTCAGTTTTCTTAGAGAAGCAAAATTATCTTCTTATTTACTTCCTGAAATGTTACTGTTAAGATGAAAATTTTGCATGTTCAGGTAACAAAAGTCTTGGCATTGTTGTACCATTTAATTTAAAATTTTAGGTATTTTGTTCCTTCCCTCACTACTTAATAGGAACTTACTAGGTGCTATAATTAGCTTTTACAGTAGGCACCTCCTAAACATTAGTGAATTAAAAACAGGGTCTCTGCCTTTAAGTGGTTTAACTTGTAAATAGTTTATAACAATTTTTTCTCCAAATCTTAGAACTAATGAAATTGTTTCAATGCATAACAGGATATTTCTCCATTAAATCAATTAGTGTTTTGTTTTCCTAAATTTAAGTATCCAAGTTGAGATCTTATGTAGACTCTACTAATATAATCTTAGTGTTTAAAATTTTTATGTCCAAAATCAGTTGATTTATGGTGGTGGTATGTTTCACTGCTAGATCCTTGATTTATCAATTCTTAGTTTATAGGGTAGCCCAATAAACCTTTAATCTGACCTTGTATTGTCTCCTTTAAGTGCTGAGTTGCACTACTCACTTATTTTGCCAAAGATATTCCTGTATAATCCTATATGTATTCTTGATCAATAAGCTGCAAAAGATTTAATAAAACATTTTAAAATGTATTTTAAGTATTAACTATTGAGTGCCATTAACAGGAATTGGTATAGTTGGCAAATTATGAATTATTTTATTTACAATATCTTTAAGATAGATACAATTTTCCATAAAATGATAGGAATAAAAAATTTTAGAAAGTAATTTTCTCATTATGTCTACCATTTATCAGTGATAAAATTAACTTACAGAGACAAATTTTGAAAAAACAGACGTGTATATATGTTTTGTAGATTATTTCAGACTACCAAAATTATTTCATATATAGGATAATTAGTTACTTTAGGATGATTTTTATCTTAAGTTTTGATAAAGAGTTAGTTATAGATGTTGATTTGAGTGTGAGCTACAAAATTATCAGTCTGTAAATGTTTCTGTTTCAAGTTTTCAAAGTAAATACCTTAATCAAATCTGTGATAGTGTTTATGACAGTTATTCAGCATATCTTACCCATTTTTGTTAAAATGGTAGAAATGGTTTTTCACTTGAATGACTTTATTCATGTTGGCCTTTGAGAGAACAGGCTTTGTCTTTTCATTAATCCTTCTCACCTCCAATTAAGGATTTTCTCTAAATTCATAGATTTTATTATTCATTGTTCAGTCCCTGAGTCATGTCCAACTTATTATTCATACCATCCATTTATAATCCTGTGACATTCCTATATTGTTCTTTATATTTTTGTGTAGCTATGCCTTGTGTTCCTGGATCAAAGTGGTTATGTGTTAAACTACATTGTAAGTTTCACTGTGCATTACATTACTGTGGAGCCCTCAAAAACTGTACTTCTGAAATATAAATTCAATATAAAATTATTTCGAGTCATTAAATCTTCATGAAAGCCTAACCTTACAGAACCTACCCATGTGCTGAATGTGAACCACAGAATTAAACTCTACATGCATTTTAATACTAGACTAATGTGGAACAACTGTTTAAAATTGATTTTATCAATGAAGGAAAACATACAAACTCCATTGAAAACTTAGCATCTAAAATGGGTATAAAGGGAGTGCTTATGATACACATTGGGTCATGTACCATTATGGGTCATGAAGTAAACTCAATGGGTTAAGAATAGCATTTTTTATTTGAAATAGATGAAGCAATCAAAAATCTTAAGACTACGTCACACATAATAAAATCTGTATTTATAAACATTAATTCTGTTTATGTGTGTGCATGTGCTGGGTTACTATTTTTTATTAGGGATATTGGCCAGAAAAAGTAGTGTTTTATCTACAGTTCAGATTTTCCTTTACTTCCTTAGAAAATGAAAAAAATGCTAGAAATTTATGACTGCCTGTGAAATAGCGAGGAATTTTAGAGGAGGCACTAGGATATTTCAGAGAATGTTTGATATTACCTAGTCATAGACGTTCAAAGCAAACTGCTACCTTCACAAAGTAATTATCGTATGAACAAGTTATTCCCTGAAGATAATAGATACTCCCCTGAAAGATAACAAATTTTCAATAAGGGTTTTCTCTCTAGCCAAAATAAGGAATAATTTCTTAACTTTATGTAAATAGTTAACTTTTCACTTGCCATCTAACTCATCTATATGTTTAAGTAAGTGTACTTAAAATTGTGTACAGAATTCAAAAGGAGAGAATTGTATAAAGAATTGCAAGGGAGGCAGTATGCTGTGATCAGTGGGATGAAGACTACCTACCAAACAGAAAATAATAATTAAAATTTAGACATTTCAAAATTTTAAGCATTTCATTACTTAACCAGTTCACCTTATTTCAATCTAGATTTCAGTATTGTGATGTTGGTGAGTGTTAATAAAAGGCTTTTTTCATACATATGATACCAGTACCCTTTCAGTTAGTTATTTAAGACCCAGTTTGATTAAAACCTTAGCTAAACACAAAATTCTAGAGAACTGACATGAGAATCTCTAATTCAATTACTCAACCAAAGTTATTCACCCCGAGTAGTACATTTCACCAATAACATAAAAACCCTATTGAACTAAGAAAGGAATTATATTACTAACCAGCAGAGGGAGCCAAGTCAGTCCTGAAAGATAGGAGTACAAAGAAAGACCACATGACTTCCTGTTTTGAGTTTGTTGTGGCAGCTGTTCAGTTTAGCCTACCAAAAAGCCAAGTAAAAGGATAGGAAGGTTACCAATGTATCAGATGTGGATAGGGTAACGATTGTAACTGTCAAAATTACCTTGCAGGAAGCAAATTGAAAGAAAACATTTATGCTTAAATTGAGGACAGCCCTGCAAAGAATGTGCAGCTTAAAAGAGAATCCTTAAAAAAAAAAAAAAAATAAAAATTAAGTGAGTAAAATATGCAAACTAACATTGGCTTTCTTTCTAGTATAGGTGGTGAAACTCAGATGGATCAGAACAAAGTAATGATAAGCTTATTAGCCACTGAGCAGAAGCAATTCAAGTAGAAATATTAATATAAAAGTGGAAAATGTCTCAGTAGTATAACCTAAAAAAATAGTACCTTAGGACATGATGAATTACTAGATGTAACAGTAAACCATTTCTTAATCCATTTTTATTGAAAGCTGAAAATAGTCTCTAATAGGCACATTTTAAATAAAGTTGGTACATAGATTGATCTTACATTAAAGTTATATGTAATTGTTCCCATTACCCTCTATAAACAAAGCAAAAAGTAATACCTTCTTGGGTTTCCCTGGTGACTCAGTGGTAAAGAATCTGCCTGCCAATGCAAGAGACAGGTTCAGTCCCTGAGCCGGTAAGATCCCACATACCTCAGAGCAACTAAGCCTGTGTGTGACAAATACTGAGCCTGTGCTCTAGAACTGAGGAGCCTCAACAACAAGTCTGGGTGTCCTAGAGCTCCACAGTAAGAGAAGCTATTGCAATGGGAAACCCACACACCACAACCAGAGTGAGCCCCTGCTTGCTACAACTAGAGAAAGCCCGTGCTGCAACAAAGACCCAGCACAGCCAAAAATAATTAACTTAAAAAAAATTTTTTTTAATCTAAAGTTGAAGCTAAAGCACAGTTCTCCTGTCAGGTTATTTAATATCTTCTAAGAACCTCAAAATCCTTGATAGAATGATTTTTGGAAGCAAATAGTAAGAGCTGGGTGTTAGCTAACTATCAAAATTTAGAGGCCCAAACAATTTTAGTTTAAAAAACTAAAATAATGGTAGTCTAGCCACTTACTCATTGAAAGGTATGTGGAAAGATTGTCCAAAGCACAGACAATAGATTCAGCCAAACTTTAGCTATAGGTATATTTACTTAGGAGCTTCCCTAGTGGCTCAATGGTAGTGAATCCTCCTGCAATGCAGGAGATGTAGGTTTTATCCCCAGGTCAGGAAGATCCTCTGGAGAAGGAAATAGCAACACCCTCCAGTATTCTTGCCTGGGAAATCCCATGCACAGAGGATCCCAGCAGGCTACAGTCCACGGGGTTGTAAAAGAACTGGACACAACTTAGTGACTAAACAACAATATTTACTTAGGTGTTCATTATAAATATATACTCCTTGAACATGTACTATCTCCATAGGATATAGAGCATGTCTTCATTATAACCTCGACAGAATTCTTAATATCTTGTTGAAAGATTTAATTTCATTATATGAAGAGTCATAGAAATTCAACATGCAATCCATTGAATCCAAGGAGATAGCTCTTGGAAGCAAATCATTTAGTACTGAGTACTAGAAGGTAGATTGTCAACCTCTGTAAGTCAGTTCTTTTATAATACTGCATTATATTGACATTCTATATATTGTCATCTGGTGTCAAATCAGTTAATCACAGCAATGATATGTAGTAAGTAAAATTCATCTAATACCAGTCCTAGAGACATTTTAGTGCCAAAAAAGAATTTAACCAGTATTACTACTAATTATGTGCTTTTTTTACATGTAACTTGCTATAAATATGGGCTGTTAGAATTGCATAAACAGCCTGACCTTTTAATTATACTTTTTATTTAGTGTTTTCATCCATGGGAAATGCTATAATGATCTTTTAAAGTTTTCATTAATTAAGTGGCAATAGTTGACCATGAAACATTTCTTTATTGATAAGCATAAGAGTAGGTTAACTCATCGAAACTCAGTAAAAACTATTAACTCATTTCACAGTCTAAAATATGGAGTATGTTTTTGTGCTTTATCTAGATTTAACAATGTACAACTCTGAAAGTAAAACCAAAGGAAAGAAAATAGCTTGTTTTATTCCATACCTTGTTTTATTCCAGAGTAGGGGATCATGACAGATTAAGAAAAGCACCAAAAAAGTGACTTCTAGAACTCTGGGAGTTGGTGATGGGCAGGGAGGCCTGGCATGTTGCGATTCATGGGGTCGCAAAGAGTCAGACACGACTGAGCGACTGAACTGAACTGAACTGAGTGAACAAAATTAGATTTGAGTAAAGAATTTTCAGTCAGTTCAGTACAGTCGCTCAGTCGTGTCCAACTCTGCGACCCCATGAATCGCAGCACGCCAGGCCTCCCTGTCCATCACCATACCCCGGAGTTCACTCAGACTCAC
>SJYX01001045.1:267269-289277 GCA_006410675.1 Oreotragus oreotragus | reverse complement strand
CAGTTTATTGTGATCCACACAGTCAAAGGCTTGGATTTCCCTCAAAAACATTAAATACAACATTTTAGACAAGAATTTATAACCAAACATGGATACTGTTTTTAACACTGCTTTTGAGATACTTGAAATACTTTTTTCTTTGAAAAAGAGCACCAAGATCCATATTGCTTTAGAAATCATGTTTCTAGTTTATCATCTCGGCCTTACCCTGTTGAATTCTGCATCACTTCTAAATCATCTCTCTAGCGTTCTCACTACTGCCTTCTCCGTAGTTCTACCATCAACATTCCTTAGCTTTCTGCAATATATTCAGCTGATTTCTCATGATCTTACCCAGACAAACTTTGTACCTTTTGCTTTATGTAAGGAGAAATAGCTTATTATGAACTTTGAAGAGCTATGGTAGTACTTGATAATATATATGTAAAAGTATTTTTAATTTGAAGAAATTATTGTGCATCTTATAGGCTTTGTGTTAAAAAAATTTTAATGTCTACTTTGTGCTACAAGCTTAGAATTGATAATGATTTAATGTTTAATCCTGTGCTTACATTAAATTCTTTGGGAAATGCTCACCAGAAAACTGGTTTGAAATTATCCTGACTACAATGTAACTATTATATTCAGTATGGTAAGAGTTAATTGTGACTTCTGAATAAATGTGTCTATAATTCTTAGTAACAGAAGACAATGTACTTTTTAAAGAAATTTTGTATTTGTATATCTAGAATTGAGATAAGTGTGTTTTAACGTACATTTTTAGTATAGATCCTTCATCCAATAAGCATATGCCAGCACCTATGTACTGGAAACTGTGAATCCAAATGAATAACCTTGTCTCTTCATACAACTCACAGCCAAGAGAAAGACTAGATCAAATACATTTAACAGTGAAATAAATATGAAAGTGTTGACGGTGTTAGTTGCTCAGTCATGTCTGACTCTTTGCAATCCCAGGGACTGTAGCCCACCAGGCTCCTCTTTTCATGGGATTTCCCAGGCAAGAATACTGGAGTGGGTAGACATTCCCTTCTCTAGGGGATCTTACCAACCCAAGGATCAAACCCAGGTCTCCTGCAGGCAAATTATTTACCATCTGAACCACCAGGGAAGCCCAAATGACTATGAGCTGTATCAAAAGTGCTATGAAAGTACCAGCAATACTGGAGGTTTGGAGAAAAGCTTCACAGGAGAGGTAAAATTTGAATGTTAGTGAAGGGGAAATAATTTTTTAAGCAAAGACAGACAGGAAGAAAGGAAATTAACCATTCTGAAGAGGGAGAGGAACATATAAAAAGGTGTGAAATTGGGAGACTGGGATGAACACATGTTGTTCAGTCACTCGGTCGTGTCCGACTCTGTGACCCCATGGACTGCAGCACGCCAGGCTTCCCCGTCCTTCACATCTCCCGGAGCTTACTCAAACGTGTCCATTGAGTCAGTGATGCCGTCCGACCATCTTGTCCTCTGTGGTCCCCTTCTGCCTTCAATGTTTCCCACCTTAAGGTCTTTCCTAATGAGTCGACTCTTTNCCTTCACATCTCCCGGAGCTTACTCAAACGTGTCCATTGAGTCAGTGATGCCGTCCGACCATCTTGTCCTCTGTGGTCCCCTTCTGCCTTCAATGTTTCCCACCTTAAGGTCTTTCCTAATGAGTCGACTCTTTGAATCAGGTGGCCAAAGTATTGGAGCTTCAGCATCAGTCCTTCCAATGAATATTCAGGATTGATTTCCTTTAGGATTGACTGGTTTGATCTCCTTGCCATCCAAGGGACTCTCAAGAGTCCTCCAATGGCCCTGCTATTACTATGGAGTGATTTTGGGTGAGTTGGTTGGATGGCATCACTGCTTTCATGGACATGAGTCTGAGCAAACTCCAGGACATAGTGAAGGACAGGGAAGCCTCACCTGTGTAGTCCATGGGGTCACAAAGGGTCAGACACAACTTAGTGACTGAACAACAATTAATATATAACACAGGGAACTCAATACTCTGCAAAGACCCAATAGGAAAAGAATCTAAGAGAGTTGATATATGTATACCTGATTTACTTTGCTGTACAGCAGAAAATAACACTATTACTAGTGTTAGTAAATAGTTAACTACTCCAATAAAAATATTTTAAAGAAAAAGGCATACATGCATTAGAAAGTTCTTTGTATTTCATAACCTGAAAATTGTTTAGAATGCAGATTAGGTAAGGAGTCTGGGATCTGCTTACTCCAGTATAAAGTGTTTGGATTTTATTCCACATTCAATAGGGTAAGAATTAAAGAATTCTGCATTAAAGAATTTTATACCCAAGACAGTATGACAAAATATACATTTGAGAATTACTCTGCAAATTAACATTAAAAAGTGTCTTGCACATTGTGAAACAATTTTTCTCAAATTAAAAAAAAAAGTACCTATTGCATTAGGGGGAAAAAATTGTTAAAGTGTGAACCTGGAAGTTTCATACTACCTAGAAATATTTTCCAACTGAGTATTCATACTCATACACAGAACTTTCTCACTTGGACTCTTGATGTGGCTTTTAAAATTTCAGTTCAAACAGAAGCTTAGAAAACTCAGTGAAGGAAAGATGGAATGTGAGAGAGGCTGGAGAGATGTAAATCAATAAGAAAGCTAATGTAATTGTTCAGAGGAGACAAGGCTGGGTTATGGGAGCAAGGCTAGAGAGGTGGACATATATTTGAAAGATAAACTAGAACTCAGGAGTCCTGGAACCAATGAATGTGTAAAACAGGATTAAAGTAGGGAGAGGTGGGTTCCATTTTATTGGCAATTCAGGTTTAGTTCTCCAGATTGGGTCTGATGTCAATGAATTAGCCATACAATAAAATATACATATAGGAGAAAGTGTAGGCTGAGAGCAGAGAAGTGTAAGAATAAATTTGAGATAAATCTGAGTTGCCTATTAGACTCCCAGTAAGAAATACCCAGTGTGTGCTTGCCAAGTCACTTCAGTTATCCAACTCCTTGAGACCACGTGGACTGTTGCCTGCCAGGCTCCTCTGTCCATGAGGATTCTCCAGGCAAGAATACTGGAATGGGTTGCCATGCCCTGCTCCAGGGGATCAAGAAATATCCAGTAAGCAGCTGAAAATATATGTGGATACTCAGGGAGACAGAGCTAGGGATAAAGACGTGAGAGTCATCTTCATATAGATGATAGTTGAAGCCAGAGTTGAACCCAGGGAGTTTATAAAATGAGAAAGAGGCAAAAAAATTATAAAGACTTCTAAGGAAAAAGCAAACTACCAGTGTTCGTTATGGTCTTGCCATGATTTTATAATCCACCAATTCCCCCCTAAAATATATTAACCCTTTTTATTCATAACACATTTTTTAAACATAACAGATGCTTGGTTCTCAAATCAATAACCTATATTATATAATCCTGGAAGTTATTCAATTACTCTTTCTCAACAATTTACTAAGAAATGGGACAATAAGAGAACAGTAGTTGATTTCTTAAGAGAATAATAGAAGAAGTTAATGACATTTTTAATAAGTAAATTCTTCTTAACATTATATAATATTTACATCCCAGATCTAGAAAGTTCAGTAACAGTGTCTAAACTTTCTAAGTAGTTTCTGCTATGCTGGCTCCAAGGTGTCACTCCAATCCGCAAGCCAATCTATCTGACTGTTCTTGCTGTTTTCACTTAGATCATTCCTTCTACACCCTGTTTCTCTTACTTCCAACCCTCCTATAATATCTATTCACCATTGGTTTCCACTGTCTGCACACATTTTAATTCCTTTAAGTCAAGGGTAATATGACAATCTTCACTGTTCCTGTCACTTAATTTAGTAAGACAGAAAACTAGCATTCCAGAGTTGAAATGACGACTATGAAAACGTAACAGAGTCCAGAGATACCCATTTTTTCAGTAGTGAAATACAACAATCAGAAATCCATATATGTGGGCCACATATGTTGTAAATCATAATAATGGAATTATACTCTATTAATTTTTCAAAGGTAGTTTTATAGTGTCCAAATAGTTTACTAAGCTTTCTCCATATAATAGTGCACAATTATGAGCCAATTACTAGTCTTCAATCAATTTTTAAAAATCAGAATATTATTATACAATAGATAATATTGTAGATGTTAGAGCAATAGATAATGTTGTAGATATTAGAGCAATAGATAATATTGCTCTTAGGTTGTTCAACAAATGGTACTGGGACACCGAATTAACCACTTGCAAAAGAATGGAGTTGGACCCTTATTTCATACCATATGCAAAAATTAACTCAAAGTGCATTAATGACCTAAATATAACAGCAAAATCTACAAAACTCTTAGAAGAAAACACAAGGGGCCATCTTCATGACATTGGATTTGGCAAAGGATTCTTAGAAATGAGAAAAAAGCATGAGCAACCCCTTCCCCGCAGGAAGAATAAAAGCAAGCAGCTTGAATTTCAAAATTAAAAACTCTTGCACTTCAAAAGGCACAAGAAAGACAATGAAATGAAAACTACAAAATGGGAAAAAGTATTTGCAATTCATATATCTGATAATGGATCTGTATCTAGACTATATAAGAACTCTTCAAACTCAAAATAACAACTTTTAAAATAGGTTAAAGATCTGAAAAGATATTTCTCAAAAGAAATACAAACGGTCACTAAGCACATAAAATATATGCTCAACATCATAAATCACCAGAGAAATGCAAACCAAAACCACAAGGAGATACTATTTCATACTCACTAGAACTGCTGGAATTAGAAAGTCAGATAACAACAAGCATTGGCAAAGATATAAAAATACTGGAAACCATGCACACTGCTGGTGGGAATGTAAAACAGCGCCACCACTTTGGGAAACAGCTTGTCAGTTCCACAGATGAATAAATATATAGCTACCATAGAGCCTCTCTACGGCTTTGGGCTTCCCTGGTGGCTCAGATGGTAAAAAAAAAATCTGCCTGCAATGCAGGAAACCCGGGTTCAATCCCTGGGTTGGGAAGATTCCCTGGCCTGAAGAAAGGAATGGCTACCGACTCCAGTATTCTTGTCTGGAGAATTCCATGGACAGAGGAGCCATGGAATAGCTGGACTAGGGTCGCAAAGAGTCAGACACGACTGAGCAACGATCACACAATACTACCACATAACCTAGCAATTCTACTGTTAGGAATATAACTAGGAGAAATGAAAATATATGTCCACCTGGAAGCTTGCACACAAATGTTTATTTATAGTAGCATTATTCAGAAATCACCAAATGGTGGAAACAACCTAAATGTCTACCAGCTGACAAACATGTAACAAAATGTGCTGTATCCATACAATGGAATATTATTTAGTCGTGAAAAGAAATGATAGATACATGCTGCAACATGAATGAATCCTAAAATCATTATGCTCAGTCAGTCACAAAAGATCACATACTATATGATTCCATTCATATGGCGGTCCAGAATAGGGAAATGTAGAGAGACATAAAGTATATTGGTAGTTGCTTAAGAGTTGGGAGTGTCAGGAATTAGTGAATGAGAGAGGTGATAGTGTTTCTTTTTTTGTGGTGAAGAAAATGTTCTAAGGTTAACTGTGGTAATATTTGAACATGTTTGTGAATATACTAAAAGCCATTTAATTGAACACTTGAAATGAATGCATTGTAATGTATATAAATTCTGTCTCAATAAAGATGTTAAATAAAAAAACAAGGACTCTATACAGAAAGGGCACATCTCAATTTTTACTCCAGGCTTACATTACTGAAAGGGACCCTCAGATTTGATTTCCGTGGTTTCAGAAAAGGGAACATAATACACATTAACAGAGTTAGAAGACTCATATTTTGCAAGAATTTGGCCACAGAGCCAGAAATTTCTTGAGTTATTTATGATGTATAAATTCATCCCCAATATCCTGGAGACACTATGGGCTCTTGGTGGGCATATTTTGCTTTCAGCATAATCAGTACTTCTTTAAGTACAGTGATGTTGAGAAGGCAGATGCTTAAAAAATTCAAACACATCATTCTAAAAGTCAGCTGCAGAAACATAAAGAATAATTCATGCTAATGAAAATTTGTGAATTTTTCAGAAATCTTGATTTTATTTCTACCAAATAGCTCGGCAGTTCCTCAAATTTTGTGGTTCCATTTAGCACAAGGAAGTTCTGATTTGGGACACAAATGCACACTCCAAGTAATATTTACCCACTCCCCGTGTTCTGATGTGAATATTAATGACTATAGTTCTTTCAAGTCATCCGTTCTTTTATTTTTTTTTTCTCTCTGCAGTCTCGAGTTCAGTATATTCAGTTATCCTGCTTGTGACACCAAGAAGAAAATATAGTCATGTTAGTTATTTGGGCTCTATTCTGCACTGAATGTTTATTTACTCCCCCAAAATTCATATGTTGTAGTCCTAATCCTCAATATGATGGGATGCTGAAGCTGAAGCACTAATACTTTGGCCACCTGATGCAAAGAGTCCACTCACTGGAAAAGACCCTGATGCCAGGAAAGACTGAAGGCAAAAGGAGAAGGGGGTGGCAGAGGATGAGATGGTTAGATAGCATCTCTGACTCAGTGGACATGAGTTTGAGCAAACTCTGCAGTCCATGGAGTCACAAGGAGTCAGACACGACTTAGTGACTGAACGACAAAGGAGATGGGGCTTTTGAGAAGTAATCAGGATTAGATGAGAGCGTGAGGGTACAGCCCCTCTGATGGGATTAGTGCCCTTAATACCACTCTCTTTCATCTCCCTGGTACCCCACCAATTCAATCAATCACCAAATCTTCATTTTTCTTTGAAGTATCTATTGAAACTGTCACTTTTCTGTCAACACCAACACTAACTTAGTCATTAGCTATCATTGGTAGCCAGAATGGTTCTCATCATTTCTCACCTGTTACTATAATAGCTTACTTTTGGGGCTTCTGGCATCCACAGTGACCCCCTCCAACTCTTTCTCCTGCTGTCACAGCAGTCTTTTGAAAACATAAATTTTATCATGTAACCCTTCTGCTTAAAGTCTTGGGCTTCCCTGGTGGCTCACTGGTGAAGAATCCGCCAGCCAATGCAGGAGATGCAGGTTCTATCCTTGGGTTGGAAAGATCCCCTGGAGAAGGGAATGGCAATCCACTCCAGTATTCTTGCTGGGAAACCCCATCCACAGAAGACCCTGGCAGGCTACAGTCCATGGGTTCACAAAAGAGTCGGACACAACTTAGCAACTAAACAACAGCAACAAACAACAACTTTTAAGATAAAAATTAAAATTCTTAATGTGGATCAAAGTTCTGGATAGCCTGCCTTTGCTTATCTTTCCAGGCTCATCTCACATTAATCTCTACCTTGCAGTCTTTGCTTTAGGCACCCTGGCTCTCTTCCCAGTGCTTTGAATGATGCCATGCTCTCTGCTGCCAAGGAACCCACATTCCTTTCCTTTAGGGATCTCATATCAGTTTGTACTTATACATTTATTGTTATGATTATTTGGTTTATGTCAATCTTTACCATCTAAACTGTAAATTCCACTAGAGTAGGGATTAAGACTGCTTTACCAGCACTTAACAAAATATATACTTGACAAATAGTCACTGAATTAATAGCTTAAAAATAAATGAATAAAAAAGAAACTAGGTTATCCTATTCACTAAAATATAGATAAAATTCTAAATTTTAAATGTAAAAACAAAGTAAATCTATCTAAAAAATTATAGATTACTTGGGTAAACTAGTAGAACTCATGATGTGTACAGACTTTTTAAACAAACATTTTGGAGAAAATCATAAGAAACAAAGCACAATATTAAAGGTGTAAAAACTTAAATACCTAACAATTGAATGTTTGTTTTTAAAATATATATTATATATTTTAAAAAAACTAGATTATAGGAGAATAAGTGCATAATACAGTTTAAAAATCACAGTATACACATATATGGATAAATATTATAATCCCAATTTTCTAATTTAAAAATTGGCTAAAAGATATACACCAAAATGTTATCTCCGAAAAACTGACTTAAAAGTATCCCATACTTTTTTAAAAAATACAAACATAATTATTAACCAAGAACAACCAATCAAAGATATGTACTTTCAATGTTATTTTAAAATTACACTGAAATATTACTGAGTCCTGACAGATCATCAAACTTTTATGGACTGAAGGATTTCTGTGTTTAGAATTTATTCAGAACTTACCTTTCAAACCACCCTGCTTATTTTTATCAAATTAATATAATTCTGAGGCTAAAATATAACCAAAATTTCTTAAGATGGAAATAAAATCCTCAAAAATTTTAATTCAATAGTTACCTAAAGAATTTACCATAACGATTGTGTTCATAACATTGTTAATATAAAACATAATATATCATATCAAGCAATTAAGTCAGAATATACATAGGATCATCTCAACAGATGCTCAAAAAGTGTTCAATACCCATCACATGTACAATCACTTGGAAAGCAATACAGTGGGAATGAGAAATTATTCAATAAATGATGCTATAAAAACTGACTGGACATTTGAAAAACATCTATGTAGTGTCTCACTCATTTCCATATACCAAATTCTACCTATTTCAAACAGGTAAAGTTAAAAAAAATCAAACAGTACAATATGGATTAATTTGACAGAACAGAGAGCCCTGAAATAAACCCACATACCGACAGTCTTTGACAAAGGAAGCAAGAATATACAATGGAGAAAAGACAGTCTCTTCAGCAAGGGGTATCGGGAAACTTGGACAGCTGCATGCAAATTTATGAAGTTAGAATATGTTCTTATACAAAAAAATCATAATGGCTTACAGACTTAAATATAAGCCAGGATACCATTAAATTCCTAGAAGAGAACATAAGTAAAACATTCTGTAACATAAATCACACTGATGTTTTCTCAGGTCATTCTCCCAAGACAATTTAAAAAAAGGCAAAAACAAACAAATGGGACCTCATCAAGTTTATAAGCTTTTGCACAGCAAAGAAAACCATAAATAAAATGAAAAGACAACCTATGGACTGGGAAAAAATATTTGCAAATGATGTGAATGTGACCGACAAGGGCTTAACTTCCAAAATATACAAACAGCTCATACAGTTCGATAAAAATTAACAACAAAATCCTAACAACCCAATCAAAAAATGGGCAGAAGACCTAACTAGACATTTCTCCAAAGAAGACATACTGATGGCCAATAGACACATGAAAAGATGCCCATCATTGCTAATTATTAGAGAAATGCAGATCAGAACTACAATGAGATACCACCTCACACCAACCAGAATGACTATCATCAAGAAATACACAATAAATGCTAGAAGAGGGTGTAGAGAAATGGGAACCCTCTTACACTGTTGGTAGTAATACAAATTGGTACTGCCACTAAGGAAAACAGTATGCAGGTTTCTCAAAACCTAACGTACAATTCAGCAATCCCCCTCCTGGACATATATCCTGACAAAACTGTAGTTCAAAAAGACACATGTACCCCTATGTTCATAGCAGTACTGTTTACAGTAGCCAAGACATGGAAACCTAAATGTCCATTGACAGATGAATGGATGAAGAAGATGCAGTACATATACACAACAGAATACTATTCACCCATAAAAAGAAAAAATAATGCCATTTGCAGCAACATGGATGGACCTAGAGATTATCGTACTAAGTGAAGTAAGTCAGAGAGAGAAAGACAAATATCATGTATGTGCAATCTAAAATACAGTACAAGTGAACTTATTTACAAAACAGAAACAGAATAATAAACATAGAAAACAAACTTACGGTTACCAAAATTGAAAGGGGGTGAGAGAAGGATAAATTAGGAGTTTGGTTTAGCAAATGCAAACTACTATATAAATAGATAAGCAACAAGGTCTAACTGTATAGCACAGAGAACTATATTTAATGTCCTGTAATAAACCATAACGGAAAACAATATGGACAAGAACACGTATATGTGTAGACATATATATATATATATATGCATATAACATACAAGTGAATCACTTTCCTAAACAATAGAAACTAACACAACATTGTAAATCAACTATACTTCAGTTTAAAAAAATCAAGCAGTACAAATCTTGAAGAAAATATAAAGGCTTTATTGCAAATATATGAGTAAGGAAGGATTTTAAGCTAAAAACAAGTATGAAAATTTTTAAAAGAGAAAATATGGATAAATTAAGCTATAATATTCATAAAGTGAAAGTGAAAGTCATTCAGCTGTTTCTGACTCTCTACAGTCCATGGAATTCTCCAGGCCAGAATAATGAAGTAGATAGCCATTCCCTTCTCCAGGGGATCTTCCCAACCAAGGGACTGAACCAAGGTCTCCCACATTGCAGGCAGATTCTTTACCAGCTGAGCCACCAGGGAACCCCATAATATTCATAATCATAGGCCAAAGAATTTTGGGGATTTATAATCAAAATGTTATTTTGGGGATTAATAATCCAATGTAACCTAAATTCTAAATAGAAAATTTGTCCTAGTGGCATAAGCTATGCAGACTTTTATAGTAAATGATAAATCAGAGACTTTCTTCATTCCTTGGTAGTTTGTGCAGGACTTAACACCTACATATCAATATATTCTTAATGTATCTGCTTTCTTTAAAAAATATGTATCTTTCCCCCAACTACTCTTATAGTTTCAGTAGCTACACAGTGCTTGGCTAGGCACTCAATAAATATTTGTTGAATGAATGACCCCCAAATAACCATATTTCAATACAAAATTAAAGAGTTTCTTTTTTTCCCCCTTAATCTCACATACTATCAAGGCAAAAAGATATTCTGTAGCTTGGAATAAAAACTAGGGAGAAAAATCAAGGACTGTAAATTGGAATAAGACTTACTAAACTACACATTTTGGAAATTCGCTAATTTTTTTTTGTGTGTGTGAACAGGTTAACAATATGATACCTAATCAATTTTAACATAAATTAACTAGACTGAATCACTATACTACTATTTCCCAGGACATCAGTCTTGCAGAATGATCCAGAAATAAAGGATTCTTGGGACTTCCCCGGCGGTCCAGTGGTTAAGATGCCACACTTCCAAGGCAGGGGTTGCAGGTTCAAACCCTGGTCAGGGAACTAAGATCCCACATGCTGCTCAGTCAAAGAAAAAAAAAANACCCTTGCCATCTCTTGTTTGACCACTTCCAATTTGCCTTGATTCATGGACCTGACATTCCAGGTTCCTATGCAATATTGTTCTTTACAGCATCGGATCTTGCTTCTATCACCAGTCACATGCACAGCTGCGTATTGTTTTTGCTTTGGCTCCATCCCTTCATTCTTTCAGAATGTTCAGGAAGCCCTAAAAAAATCCAGTAGACATTTTTTAATTAAAATTTTTATTGGATCATAGTTGCTTTACAATGTTGTGTTATTTTCTGCTGTGTAGCGAAATGAATCACTCATAAGTGTACATATATCCACTCTTTTTTATATTTCCTTCCCATTTAGGTCACCACAGAACTTTGAGTAGCATTCCCTGTAAACATATTTTGCAATTTGTACCTGCTTCCCCTATGGGTCTTCTAAAGCTCAAATTGTGAAAACTAATATCACAGGAAATAAAATTGGAAAATTCTGAACTCTTAAGGCAATACCTATCAGACACTAAGGTGATATATGAGACACATTACCTTGTATAAATTCCCTCAAGGTGGTTAGATGACCCCTACATTCCTAATACAAAAGGGGTGGAGAACCTGGAAATTAAAGGCAGATTTCTTTGGTATGAGCTGAGGCTCCAGGAGACACGTCCACAAGGAGGTAGGTTGAATAGCGTTTCCACATTTCCCCTGTTAGTGCTGGAGAGAGACACATCAAGGAGACTCAGTGAGAGTCTAATGTGCACCCCTTGAAGTTTTGGAGGTGAAAGTGGAGACAGTGACTCGAAAGGCCAGGAGATGAGCTTGTGAATAGCTCATGGTAGAGCAGCCGAGAGATGCTGCAAGGGGCTTAGCCCATTTTCCCGGGGTTTGTTGGAGAGTTCCCCGTGGAGCAGATGTGAGACTTGAATGTGGGAGAGCCACCCTGAGGCTGTCTGGGTCCTGTCCCCAGAGACTGTCCAAAGGCTGAACTGGTCTCAGCAGATAGAAGCTAAAGGTTTCACTTGGAGTTGTGGATGTCATAAGTGATAAAGTGAGATGTATGACTCCTGTCAAGGGTTGTACAGATGAAAGAAAGGTCCCTAGTGATTGGAGAACGGGGATAAATCACTGAACCTGGAAAAGCATCCATTGGTTAGGAATCAGCTTTAAGTAGATACCAGCCCTCTTAGGTCAGTGACCAGAAAGTTAACTTTCCTTCTCCACTGACCACTTCTTTCCCCAGCTCCCCTCTTTCACTCCATTCCCATATTCCAGAGGCCTTGGAACCAAGGTTGACTAGCTGGGGAGGAAGGACCTGGGGAAACAATAGAGGACCTTCTTCCCTGGCTTTTGGTTTCTACTGTAGCAAGCTATGGAGGTTAGACAGTTTAGAGAAAGACAAAAATCATATGATATTGCTTATATGTGGGATCTTAAAAAAAGGCTAAAAATGAACTTATCTACAAAACAGAAATAGAGGTACAGTTGTAGAAAATAAACTTATAGCCACCAGTGGGTAGGGGGTATATTTGGAAGATTGGGATTAACATATACACACTACTGTATATAAAATTGATAACTAATAAGGACCAACTGTATAGAACAGCTGGGTAGCCCTTTTATCACAGGGAAAGCTACTCAATACTCTGTAATGGCATATATGGGAAAAGAATCCAAGAAAGAGTAGATATATGTATATGTGTTACTTACTCACTTTGCTTGGAAGATTGGGATTAACATATACACACTACTGTATATAAAATTGATAACTAATAAGGACCAACTGTATAGAACAGCTGGGTAGCCCTTTTATCACAGGGAAAGCTACTCAATACTCTGTAATGGCATATATGGGAAAAGAATCCAAGAAAGAGTAGATATATGTATGTGTGTTACTTACTCACTTTGCTGTCCATCTGAAACTAACATAAGATTGTGCCTCAACTCTGCTCCCATAAAGATTATAATTTTATGTCTTTATTTTTGGCTGTGCTTGGTCTTAATTCCTGTGCGGGCTTTTCTCGAGTTGTGGCAAGCAGGTGCTCCCCTCTAGTTGGGGTCTGTGGGCTTCTCTGGCTGCAGAGCAGAGGGCCTGGGGGCTTCAGTAGTTGAGGCTCCCAGGCTCTGGAACACAGGCTCAATCGTTGTGGCACACAGGTTTAGTTGCTCTGCAGAATGGGGATCTTCCCAGACCAGGGATTGAATCCATGTCTTCTGTATTGTTGGCAGGAAGATTCCTTACCACCGAGTCACCAGGGAAGCCCTACTCCTTTGAAAATTAAATGAAAAAAGAAAAGATAAAAAAAATAAGGTTTAAGTCACCTTTCTATCGGGGAAGGCAATGGCACCCCACCCCAGTACTCTTGCCTGGAAAATCCAATGGACGGAGGAGCCTGGTGGGCTGCAGTCCATGGGGTTGCTAACAGTCGGACAGACTGAGCGACTTCACTTTCACTTTTCTCTTTCATGCATTGGAGAAGGAAATGGCAACCCACTCCAGTATTCTTGCCTGGAGAATCCCAGGGATGGGGGAGCCTGGTGGGCTGCCGTCTATGGGGTCACACAGAGTCGGACACGACTGAAGTGACTTAGCAGCAGCGGCACCTTTCTATATGTAGCTGGTTATTCTGATTTCTAATTGAGATTACGTTTGGTGAATCAATATAATTTTTTTTTTGTTTAAGTTTCAAGTGACCAGGGTATGGTTGAAGGCCTAAGTCTTACTGGCTCAAAAGATGTTGCATTCATTTCCTGGGGCTGCTGTGACAAACTCCCACAGTCTGGGTGGCTTGGGGCAGGAAACATTAATTCTCTCACAGTTCTGGAGGCTAGAAGTCCAAAGTCAATAGGACTTAGTCAGCAGGGCACTGTTGTATCTAAAAGTGCAAGAGGGTCATTTGTTCCACAACTTTCTCAGCTTCTGTTGTTGCCGACAATCCTTGCGCTGCTTGGCTTGTAGGCACATCTCTGCCTTCCTAGTTACACAGCCATCTCTCTCTTTGTCTCCGTCTTCATGTGGTATTCTCCTGTCTGTCTGTATGTTTTTGTATCTCATCTCATAAGGACACCAGTCATGTTAGATTGGTGTCTACTCTGTATAATGTCATCTTAACTTACATCTGTACTTAACCTACCTGCCAGACTCAGTCTTTCCAAGTCCTTCTCTCTTGTAAAAATTCTGTGGACCAAACAGGACTGACGGTCAGTCAGTCAGTGTACATCAGTTCAGTTATTCTGACTGATTTTTTAAAGATTATTATTTTTTCTCAAATTTTCATTTTATATTGGAATTTACTTGGTTTACAATGTTATGTTAGTTTTCAGTATACAGCAAAGTGATTTAGTTATGAATATACATATATCTATTCTTTTTTAGATTCCTTTCCCATATAGGTTATTACAGAATATTGCATAGAGTTCTCTGTGCTATACAGTAAGTCCTTGTTTATCTGTTTTATATATAGCAGTATATATATGTTAATCTCAAACTCCTAATTTATCCCCCCCATACCTCCCCCTTTGATGACCATAAATTTGTTTCCTGTCAATCTGTTTCTGTTTTGTAAATAAGTCTATTTGCATCATTTCTTTTTAGATTTCACATATAAGTGATATCATATGATTTTATGATTGTTTTTTAAATGACCCTTTCCTGGCTGCATTATATCCTTTCAATTCTTTCTGTTGCTTCAGCACATTTTATATTGTTTAATGATGGTATTTTCATGAATTGCTTGAAATAATTGTCTATAAATGTTTCCTCCACTTGACTGTGTTTTTCTTGAGTCCTTTTTGTTTATAGTGGTTTCTCTAAAATCTGATGACTGCAGTAGGGCCTCACAAGGTGTTTTTTTGAATTGAATTGCATATTCACAAGAGTAGACAAGGGTCAGCTGCTTTCAGTGAATCTTGAAGTATCCCAATTTCTTGGAGGACATCTTTAAATTAAAATCCTCAGCAAAGTCAAGGGAAGCCGCTGCAGGGGAGTGACAGCTTACTCATCCTCCTGAAATGCAATTTAATCTTTTCCCCTTATCTGCCCAAAGTCCTAAAACAACTCTTTATTTCCTTTGCCCTCATTGACTGATTAATAAATCAACAAATGAAGAACTATCCAGTATGGTATGATTTTAATCACTCCACCATGTGGCTCACTAGGGCAGTGATTTTNCCATAAATTTGTTTCCTGTCAATCTGTTTCTGTTTTGTAAATAAGTCTATTTGCATCATTTCTTTTTAGATTTCACATATAAGTGATATCATATGATTTTATGATTGTTTTTTAAATGACCCTTTCCTGGCTGCATTATATCCTTTCAATTCTTTCTGTTGCTTCAGCACATTTTATATTGTTTAATGATGGTATTTTCATGAATTGCTTGAAATAATTGTCTATAAATGTTTCCTCCACTTGACTGTGTTTTTCTTGAGTCCTTTTTGTTTATAGTGGTTTCTCTAAAATCTGATGACTGCAGTAGGGCCTCACAAGGTGTTTTTTTGAATTGAATTGCATATTCACAAGAGTAGACAAGGGTCAGCTGCTTTCAGTGAATCTTGAAGTATCCCAATTTCTTGGAGGACATCTTTAAATTAAAATCCTCAGCAAAGTCAAGGGAAGCCGCTGCAGGGGAGTGACAGCTTACTCATCCTCCTGAAATGCAATTTAATCTTTTCCCCTTATCTGCCCAAAGTCCTAAAACAACTCTTTATAGCCTTTGCCCTCATTGACTGATTAATAAATCAACAAATGAAGAACTATCCAGTATGGTATGATTTTAATCACTCCACCATGTGGCTCACTAGGGCAGTGAATTTTCAAAAGGGTTGCAAGATTTTTTTAAAAGGAGAACAATGATAATAATAGTAATAATGATGTTCATAATTATATTGACTAACATTCATTAGGTCTGTGTCTTAGATGTATTTGTCTTGTTTATTTATCTTATCAATTCTACGAAGTAGGAAGAATTACCATTCTGATATTACAGATGAGAAAATTAGGTTTATAGAGTTTCATTCCCTGTTCTAAGTTCACACAGCTGGTAAGATGTTGTGGTGATTGCAATTATATGATTGTTAGTCTAATGACTGTTACAGTCAGTTAATCCACATTGCTTTTAACTGCTAATATATCTTCAAATAACTTTCTTAAGAGGAGATTTTAAAATTCTTACCTATCTATGTGACAGTTCTTTTTGGAGAACTATTGCTCAGACTTGAATTTCTTATCCTGCAATCTGAACATTCAGATAATGATGCAATAAAATCTTTTATGGGACACTCCTCAAGATGGTTATATGCTAAGGGAGGGAATAAGATATATTTTCATAACTTTTGACTCCTATCAACTACTTTCCTTCTCAGAGCAGCATAGAAAATCCCTGAAATTGTGGCTCACAAGGAGGGCAATCTGCAATTATTTACTGAGTCATCCCAACAATATCTCATTTTATCATTTTTGTGGAAAGGCATAATAGGAAAATACCCAAACTTGTGTGAACATTTTAAAAGCCCTCCTCACTAGGGGAGGGAGGAAACTAAGTTTAGATAATTGCAAATTCCATTTCAGTGTGTTATATTCCAAGTAAATGTTCTGTCTCAACATGGATTGCATCTTATCTTTTGAAATGATTGAAGCTATTGCTTTTCCTTGCTGGAGTGCTGGTCTTGTTCCCATGTGAGAAAAGAGAGAGAGGCAAAGAAAATGGGGCTGAGGATCTGCAGCAGTCACCCATGCTCTCAGCTGCAGGGGAGAGGGGACCTTTGGGGAAATTATTTGGCATTTAAAGCAAGTGGTTCCCAAGGCAGATGCTGAATGGAGCTGAATGTTTTGTTAAATGATTTTCTTCTCTGACCTTTATTACTAATAAATCTTCTTTAAGCATTTATAGAGTGAAAAGAAAGGTTGTTTTTATTAATCTCTTTTCTTTTTGCCCACAGAACCCAAAGAAATGGTGTTGCCTGGCAAGAGATTTGCTATACTTCATGAAAAATCAGACCAAGGTAATGCTTATTTTAAATTGATATGTATTTTTTCAGTCTGTTTGACTCCAATGCATTCAACTAGTTGGTTTTCTCTTGATTCCTAGTTTTAGCTATTGGATAATCAATCAGAAGAGTAAATCATTATCTGAAAAGTAGAAGGAATGATTTTTGATGATCATCATATTGAGGAAGTAGACGGTAAATTTAAAAATATATATTAGCTTAAAGCATTGTGGATAATGATTGATTTTCTGACAGTACACTTGCATTTGTTTAAATGGGTGAATAGGATCTTGACTAGAAGATTGTACTCCAGGGGCTCCCAAACCCTGGGCCATGGACAGATACTGGTCTATGGCCTTTTCAGGCTGCACAGCAGGAGGTAAGTGGTGGGCTAATTAGCAAAGTTGCTCTCCATCACTCACATTACTGCCTGAGCTCCACTTCCTGTCAGATGAGCGGCAGCATTAGATTCTCATAGGAGCACAATAAATACAATGCGCTCGAATCATCCCAAAACCACTCCCCCCATCCATGGAAAAAATTGTCTTCCACAAAATCTTTTGTCCCTGGTGCCAAAGAGATTGGGGACTGCTGTTGTACTCTGGAAATAACTCCAATTAGTGTGTCATATTTACAAATAATAGACAATGAGAGAATTGATAAATTTTTATAAGATGTTCTTCTTATTTAAGCATTAGTCAGATGATTTTATATATTGTTTCTTGAATAGGCAAAAAGATTTTGTACAAATTCCTGGAAAAACTTCGAGTTTGATGGAGACACTCTTACGCAAAGCATATATTTTCTTTGGAAAGACTGAATTATAGCATACAGTTGTTGAATAGCATGCCTGATTATACTCAACAGATTGCATGTTTAGTTGCTAAATTTTCCAACTGAGTGTGATTTATTTACATACGTGGGCCCTAGAATGTGAACGCTCATGCAAATATTCTAATGACATATATGCGTAAACAAAGCTGAGCACAGATGCAGATATAAAATGTATGTTTCATGAATAAAGCTGCTGTCTCAAAAGAGTTTTTACTAGAAAGTTTCTAGAAGGTTTGAGTTATGATGGGAACTAAAGCCATCTATCAATATTATCTACTTATATGACTGTGAAGATATGATGTCACTTTACATATATGAACACACATACTGGATTTGTTGAAATGTATAATAGGCTGCATAATAATTGGACCAATTGGGTTCTGTTTTTGAGAAACTGATGAATTCCTAAAAAAAAAAAATGAGTGCTGAAACAAAGAAAGCCTTTGAATTAAATGGACATCCGCAGAAAACTAGGCTCTGAACTTTAATTTGCAGTGGAGCAAAAATAAATTGCTAGTTTGAATTACAAACTGGGGTGTTTCTATTTCTGGCTTTAGTTAATGCTTCAAGGGAGGCATAAACTCTTTAAGGAAGTAACTTCTCTCCTCTAATGGGGATTTGCGATTGTAGGCACTCTATACTAAAATGTTAAATCAAACTGTAAGGAATTTTTTAATGGCTAATGAAATCAGTTGAAGGTCTGCTTTATCAAAAATATTAACTGTGACTCCTCAAGAAGAGCATTATAATAAAAACTGATATCTAGACAGTATATAGAAGTGGTTGAAGCTGAGCACTGTGATATAAGCATAGGGATATGGATGGTAGAAAACTGCCAATTGAGAGGGCACTGATGGGAGATGACCAAGTAAAGTCAGAGAAGGAAACACACTGAGATGGAGATAATGAAGAGGGTCAAGGGTCCATGCCCTTTACAATGAGATAAGGATGAAGAGAGGACGCACCAACTACCCAGGATGCGTTCATGTGAAATATTTCTTTTTTCTCCAGAGGTATGTATATACTAATACGTTCGATCTTATTAGAATTTTAGTTCATTTATTTAAGACAGGGATACGCTTACTTCAAACTGAATGTAATAAAGACAGAGGTGAGGCAAAGGAGGGAAATTCCCATTGATGTGGCAGAATGTCCAGCATTGTGTATCTAGGGTAACAAAATTTGCTTCTTCCCAACATACAAATAAAACTGGACCTGTTCTGTATGTTGGCAGTCCAAGTGCTTTGCTCTGATAACGCTCCCAAACTGATGATGCTATAGAATACTGGTGTTTGTGTGGAGGTTGGGAGTGGGGTGTGAAGGAGAAACTGGGGTGGGAGAAATGGTGTTCATGTCATTGCCTCACTAGGTTGGTCCTTTGGACCCATTGAAATAGGGGTGTTTGCAACTTTATAAAAAGTTCCTGTTAATAAGGCAGAGAGTGGTGATGTTGTGATACTCTGTCTTTATTATCTTAAATGGGATATATGCATTTCAATTTCAATGTTTAAATAGTAGAAGTTCAAGGCATATTAGTAAAGCTGTTATTTTTGGACACACGGGACTATTCAGCTTTTCTCAGTTGCGCGTGATGACTAACACACTCATTTTGAGTACCATTAACTCTGGCAATGGGGCTTGGAGAGCAATCTATTGTGCTAGCAGGCACTTTTGCGTGTGCAGATACCTGAAAGTTCTACATTTGACTTTTTAAAAAAGGGTTTAAAAGTAACTTTTCATGTAGTGTTTTATTATGTAAAGTCTCTGATGTCTCTTGATTACAGTGTTCTTAATTCCCAAATAGAGGCAGCTTTGCCTGGTCAGATTAAAATACCCTTCTCTGTACCTAGTAAGATTATGCACAAAAATAAAGACTGCTATTCTGTTCCATTTTAAACAGGTTTATATGTCCTTGAAATAGATTGAGTTTCAGTTAGGAAAATTTGATGCTTATAATTTATTTATATTATGTAGGAATATTAAATGTTAGTCTCATATACATTTAAATTCCCTATGGGAAAGTGAAAAGGGATATTAAGGACTCAGCAACTTTTTGATGTACTCTATTGTCTATAAATATGTTGAAATCTTGGCTTAATATAAATGCATTTTTTGAGAATCAAAAATAAACTATCATAAGGCTAGTGTACAGCATTATTTATGCTCTAGGGCACTAAGAGATAAGTGACAAATATATTGCTTAGAGATTGGTTTCATTGTGGTCTATCATTATTGGCTGTAGAATAGAACATTCTGTAGATATATATTGACATTTTTTAAAGGGTAGAATTCTTTTGATATTTTAAGAGCTTACTACAATTATATTTTATATTATTTATTGCAAACTACTGTTAAGTAACAATGGCAAGTAAAGCATCAGATGTGCAGGTTGATCAATCACTTAAAGGCCATGAATCACAATGAGAGTTCGAAATACCTCCACATGTGTGATGAAAGTGGTGATGTAATTGTCGTGATGCTTTGACTAATGGATGGGCAATAGACACAGTGCTTTACAGAAACAGAACTATAACATCAGTCAGTCATCTCCCAAAGAGAATTTAAACTGAAAGTCAAGTAATAAATCATTGAACACCTTCATGGCGAAGTGAAAGCTGTGGTACATATACACAAGGAGTACTACTCAGCCATTAAAAAGAATACATTCGAATCCGTTCTAATGAAGTGGATGAAACTGGAGCCAATTATACAGAGTGAAGAAAGCCAGAAAGAAAAACACCAATACAGTATACTAACACATATATATGGAATTTAGAAAGATGGTAACAATAACCCTGTATGTGAGACAGCAAAAGAAACATAGATGTATAGAACAGTCTTTTGGACTCCATGGGAGAGGGAGAGGGTGGGATGATTTGGGAGAATGGCACTGAAACATGTATAATATCATGTAAGAAACGAATCACCAGTCCAGGTTTGATGCAGGATACAGGATGTTTGGGGCTGATGCACTGGGATGACCCAGAGAGATGATATGGGGAGGGAGGTGGGAGGGGGGTTCAGGATTGGGAACACGTGTACACCTGTGGCAGATTCATGTTGATGTATGGCAAAACCAATACAGTATTGTAAAATAAAGTATAATAAAAAAAAACACATGTAAGAAAAATAAATAAATAAAACGTAATTCTGAAAGGTGAATTTATATAAGGAAGAGACAATAGTTTCTATGAATTTGCTTTTTCTTAAAAATGAGTTTTGTTATTTGCCACACAGAGTCGGACACAACTGAAGGGACTTAGCAGCAGCAGCAAAGTTCTTTACTCTTCTGAGAATTACATTTAGTAGACACTCTATCTTTTTTAAACTAAAGACAACTCCCATGTATAGTGTTAATGGAATAGTCATATAGAAGCCTTTTGTTGTTACTGTTTAGTTGCTAAGTCATGTCCAACTCTTTGCAACCCCATGGACCGAAGCCCACCATGCTCCTCTGTCCACGGGATTTTCCAGACAAGAATACTGGAGTGGATTGCCATTTCCTTCTCTGAGGGATCTTCCCAACCCAGTGATCAAACCCATGGCTCCTCCATTGGCAGGTGGATACTTTACTGCTGAGACTTTACTGCTGAGCCACCAGGGAAGCCCTATTGAAGCCATAGAATTGTCTTCTACAGGAAGCAGCAGTTAGAACTGGACATGGAACAGCAGACTGGTTCCAAATAGGAAAAGGAGTACATCAAGGCTGTATATTGTCACCCTGCTTGTTTAACTTCTATGCAGAGTACATCATGAGAAATGCTGGGCTGGAAGAAACACAAGCTGGAATCAAGATTGCTGGGAGAAATATCAATAACCTCACATACGCAGATGACACCACCCTTATGGCAGAAAGTGAAGCACAACTAAAAAGCCTCTTGATGAAAGTGAAAGTGGAGAGTGAAAAAGTTGGCCTAAAGCTCAACATTCAGAAAACGAAGATCATGGCATCCGGTCCCATCACTTCATGGGAAATAGATGGGAAACAGTGGAAACAGTGTCAGACTTTATTTTTCTGGGCTCCAAAATCACTGCAGATGGTGACTGCAGCCATGAAATTAGAAGACGCTTACTCCT
>SJYX01001045.1:221719-264868 GCA_006410675.1 Oreotragus oreotragus | reverse complement strand
TGAATATTGCTATATAGTAGCTCCCTTGTGTGCATGTATTTATGCATGTTTGTATATGTATATTATACAGTTTTTTATTTTGTATAAAGGTACACACTGACATGGGGCTTTCTTTTCCTTTGGTGTGATTGTGAAAGAAGGTTCTTCTGTTACCCACTTTGACTCCCACTTGTGAGTGAAGTAGACAGGCTTTGAATGAGTGAGGTCCTTGCATCTCTAAGATACCCATTGAAGGAACATTTAAAAGGAGGTTCAAGAGGGAGGGATATATGCATAGCTGATTCATGTTGTACAGCAGAAATTAACATAACATTGTAAAGCAATTATCCTCCAATTAAAAAAAAGCTAAAAGATTCCTTTGTACTATGAGGATTATAATTTAGCAATGTTTTATATCAATTAGGACTAATTTAAGAACTTTTTCTTCCTTTATGATATCTTTTCAATATGAATAAAGTATAAAATCAAATATTCTAATTTACAAAGCAAATAATTTTCAACTATCAACATACATTTCCTTCATCAAAGGGAGGTTGCATGATTCAGAGTTTGTCCGATTCAATTACCCGTTGGCTCTGTGCCACGTTGCACATGCCATTGGAGAAAACTGGAACCCAAGCTACTCAATGAAGGCAGTTTTGCCTAAGAGCAAAACAGTGATTATAAGGACACTACCTAGTGCATACATCAGAATCAATTGGGGAAAAAGTTATAATTTGCCACCTCAGTCAACCTAATATTTATCTACTGTGTTCACTGATTTGATGACTGAGTTGGAAATCCACTCCAGTATTCTTGCCTGGAGAATTCCATCGGCAGAAGAGTCTGGTGGGCTGCAGTCCATGATGTTGCAGGGTCGAACATGACTGAGCAACTAACTTTCTCTTTTTCATACATGAGTATGTTTGTCCCTTTCTTTCTCCGGATGTATGTCTTTAAAGCATTTAAAAATCATGCCACTAGATGTCAGCAGCAACCTCCTAGGGTTCCTGTGGCCTTAAATTATAACAAAATTGGTACCTGATTAGAACATCTTATCTGAGAATAGTAAATATTCATTTTGCAAGTTAAAAAAATATTTTGAGATATAAGGAAGATCAAATATTATATAATATTTAGACATTATTTTTCAACTGGTTTTTGTTTACATGTGACAGGTTACCTTTTTGTCTTTTTTAAATGTATTTTTAATTGGAAGGTAATTGCTTTACAATGTTGTTGGTTTCTGCTGTACAACAACATGAAGCAGATACACACTCACACACCCTCCCTTTGAGCCCCCCTCTCCCCCTGATCCCAGCCCTCTAGGTCATCAGAAAGCACCAGGCTGAGTTCCCTGCGCTGCACAGCAGCTTCCCACTAGTTATCTATTTGACACATGGTATATGTCAGCTATTCTCGCAGTCCGCCCCACCCTTTCCTTTACCCCACTCTGTCCATGAGTTCAGTCTCTGCATCTGTGTCTCTATTCCTGCCCTGCAAATAGGTTCATCAGTACCATTTTTCTAGATTACATCTATATGCATCAACATATGATACTTGGACGGCTTACTTTTGCTTCCAGTATTCTCTCAACCAACAAGATGGCGTGAAGAAACATATGTGAGGCCGAGGAATTTGCCAGAAGTTGGACCTGATGCCAGAGCTTGAAATTCCTGTTTTAATGCCTTATGACTCATTTATGTTGGGATGTCATGGGTATTTGTGCTCTGGCATGTTGCGTTCTGTTTTTGTAGAAGCATTTTTGGAGCTACAACCTGTCAGAGGATGGTGTATTATTAATTTTTCAGCATCCGCATCTGTGCACTGTTTCCTTAGTAATGTCTAAACTTTCCTGGATCTGTGCTCTTTTATTGCTAGATACTCAGAACATTTTGATAGATGCCAGACACCCATAATACTCTCTCAGTTCAGTTCAGTTCAGTCGCAAAGAGTCGGACATGACTGAACGACTGAACTGAAAGAATGTTATGGGTGTTTGCTCACTAGTTGACAAAGAAGACAATCTAGAAATATGAAAAGAATGCTATATGTTATTTTTCATGAATTATAATACATGTGATTGTTGAATCCTTAAGATAGCAGTTTACAGTATCACAAATATTCTTTTTTCCAGCCATTAATTATAAATTATAGTATAGGCCAGTGTTCAATAGATACTATTACATATTTATTATTTTAAATAATGCAGCTATTATTTGTTGAAATCAGATTCACATTACCAGGGAGATTCAGACTAATCTACTGAGTTTTATTTATCAGTTGAAATTCAGTCTTAGGTGATTGGCTATGAGTTGACTAAGCATGAAGCAGATTTTTAAATGATTATGAAAAAGGTAGAGTTGTTCCCATTTGGAACAACTCTTTTGGAAAAATCCTGCTTTCCGAGCATTTTAAAAAACACCTTAGCAAAAGCTGGAAAAGAGAACTGTGAAAACGTTTCCTTTCCTGAAGCCAGTTTTACCAAAGAAAATACTTATGTAAATGGTACACCCTTATCACTTCTCAGATTAAAAAAAACTGCTTTAGTTGGTTCAATGAGGGGGCTAACTCGACTAGTCCATAGGCTAAGGAAATAATTCCTTTCATATTGAAGTTGTTATATTTGAGAATTATTGGTTAAAGAGATTATCAGCGAGTTTCTTGTTTTTTGCATTCCTGTTTTAGAATTACCCGTGAAAAAGACAACCAAGATTTTCCCCAAGCGTGTGGTTGTTACTCTTTAGATATGCTTGTAGGCGATGGGGCAAGCATATGAAATCATGGTGCTGTTACTTGACCCATGTAATTTCTTCACATGGAGTAGGTGCAGTGAGTAAGTACTGTTGATACAAGGAAGGTATGTCATGAGCCAGATGTTCAGTTAAAGCACTCTCAGCATTGAACTGGTGTGGAAGCACACGGCTTGCTCCACCATTATGGTCCATTCTGCACTTGCAGTACTTACCCCTGCATCAGGGAGTCAGGGCTGGCGTGTGACTGGGGCGTCTGTCTTCAGTATGTCCCTTTCTTCATCTTTGGGAATAGTTCAGTGACTCAGATGTAGTCTTTTGAGGTAGAGACGCAGACTGTTACAGCTCCAGATTAAGAGACTAACCCCTCCTCTTCCAGGGCTGCTGGTGCGTTTCTCCATAGCATGTTCATTTGCCTGCACCTTGTCACAGATCAAGTTAAAACAGACAGGTCAGTTTCCCTTTGAGTGGTTCCAGAAACCCAGACAACTCAGCCTGACATTCAAAGACCATTTGAGGACTTCCCTGGCAGTCCAGTGGTTAAGACTCCGTGCTCCCAGTGCCAGGAGTAGGGGTTCAATCCTTGGTTGAGGAACTAAGGTCTTTCATGCCACCACTCTGTGAAGCCAATAAATAAATGCATAGAATAAAGCTGTTTAAAAACAAAAGAAGG
This sequence comes from Oreotragus oreotragus, assembly GCA_006410675.1. Classification (NCBI taxonomy): domain Eukaryota; kingdom Metazoa; phylum Chordata; class Mammalia; order Artiodactyla; family Bovidae; genus Oreotragus; species Oreotragus oreotragus. The sequence goes on along the minus strand of SJYX01001045.1, from coordinate 261,463 downwards.
ACCACTTCATGGCTGGTGCATCCCAGATTCTTCCAACCTCCTTTCCATCCGATTCCTCTTCCAGGTGTGGTCTCCTAGCCCATGCAACCTGCTTGAACCCAGGCCTGTGTATGATTGACTTATTTCTACCTGATGACGTTGCATTTGCTCTTACATTCTTCTCCCCTCCCGCTCACTCAAGTCACTCAAAGCTCAGTCATGTCCGACTCTTTGTGACCCCATGGACTATAGCCTACCGGGCTCCTCCGTCCATGGGATTTTCCAGGCAAGAGTACTGGAGTGGGCTGCCATTCTTATTAATTTCAGAGAGAAGAATGTAGTAGGGACACTTCTCAGGAGCTCGTTGGTCTGGTTTGCATTCAAATCCCAGATAGGTGATTTATTAGCTTGTTGCTGCCTGACCTAATGCAGGCTGTTTAACCCGTGGGAGATCTCATATTGGTTTCTTCTACAAAACTATGAAAGAATACTTAAATGATTGAGTTAATGTTAATATTAACTTAGCATATTAATATTAACATAATAACTGCTGACACATAGTAAGTGCTGATATATATTAGCTACTATGTATCAACTACTGACACATATATGCTGATATATATTAGCTACTATATATCAACTCTAGCCAGTCAGTCTCAAAATTTGCTTCCATAAAACTTAATCTAAACACTTATCATTCTTCATACGATGATTATTAATCTCATTGGCATATGTTTGCAGTTTTACCAGCCCACCTGTCAGTATTTTTATATTTGATGATCTGTACAACTTGGTATACTATTTTCTTCATCAAGAAGTAAGATAATAATACTTGCCATAGCCAGACCAAGGGTTATTATGAAAACAAAGTTGGAGGGACTTCCCTGGCAATCCGGTGGTTAGGACTCTGCACTTCTGATGCAGGGGTGTGAGTTTGAACCCTGGTCAGGGAACTAGAATCCCATATGCCATGCAACGTGGTCAAAAAAAAAATAAATAAATAAAGAACAAGAATAATAACAAGGTTATCTTTCATTCCTGCTTTTATTATGTACAAAGAACTGAGTTAGGAGATTTACTTACCTCGAGTGATCATATAATACCATATACATGTTTGATGCATGATGTCCAGGGAGGCAATGCATCCACATTTAATTGAAAACAAGGAGATAGCAGAACATCCAAGTGCAAAAATCAATTAGAAATGGAAATGTGTTGAGTTCAGAAGAGAAGTCGCAACCTGAGATGAAGTTTTGCTTGAAGCTGTTAAGTGAATGAATGATTTACCATGGTAAGTGAAAGAGAAAGAGAAAGTGAAAGAGAAAGTGCAAACAAAGAGTAGCCATGAAAGGGCTCCCCCACCGCCCACCCACACACCATCCACACACACACCAGTCAGAGGGGTGAACCTCACAGCCATGTGTTTCTCCAGTTTTGGGGAAAAAAAAAGGGGGGGTGTATAATAATGTTTTCTTGGAGCAAATGCATTTATTCTTTTAAAATCCACAGTTGAAAGTAGAATCAGACATAGAACTATTATGTCCGAAAATACTAGGACAGACAACATTTCTCATCCTAACTTTTGACCTGATGTAAATGTCATAACATCAACAATTAATCATGCAACAGAATTATTACTGTCCATTTTTCATGGAAGAAATTTGATGTTTGATCTGATTGGCGATATACTAGCTGGGCGTACGTCAGATATATAAGTACAGGATGTGTGAAGGGCTTTAGAAGATCATGGATTATCCTTTTACTGTGATGGAAATAAATAACTTTCCATTACTATAATATACTTAACTTTTGATACTTTTCTTTCTAATTTATTAAAATGGCTAAAAATTTGATAGATCAGCATTCTCTGTAGCTCTCATGAAACTTATGGTAGACATCACATTTTCTTCCGGCATCTGGGAAACCCCTTCTGGGAATGCTGGCAAATTATGGATAATAATAATAACAAATATTTATTGACTGCTTATTTGACATCAGGCACTGTTCTAAACACAATATGAAGCATTAGGGTATACTGTTATCTTTGTGTCAGTTTTGTCATTATTACTGTGGAAAAAACAATGAGCAAAACTCATTGGCACGGATATGCAGATTATATGGGTGGTTTACCATGGTCTCAGCTGGCATTGCTCATGTTTTCTGCTGAAAAGTCAGCTGTGGGTTTTTGCTGATTTTGGCTGAGTTCTCTCATGTTCTGGGCTAACGTACTGAACAGTGCCAAGTTGTAGAACATTTCCATCACCTTACTGTGTTCTTTTGAATGGTGCAGCTCTAATTGGTTAGACATGAGAGCTTCTGCTCTAGTTAACAGGGTTGTGTTTCATTGACATTCACAGAAAAAGTCTGCCTTTTGTAGCCTGTCCTGCATTCTTTTTTAGGCCCTGGACGTGTGGATATTGGTTTATTTTCCTGGCTCCATTAGTTTTCTTTCTTTAGTCCTGCCTGACTTTCAGAACAATTCAATTCACAGAAGTTATCCTAGTACAAAAGATACAGCTCTGAAAATACTTGAGGGCTATGTTCTCCCAGCAGAGAGTCCTCATTGAGCACACAGGGCTTCTGTTGACTTGAAAGTGAACTCTGGTTGTGAAGTGGGTATTACTGCCTTAGAAAAGAAAAAGAATAACTTCCAGGCAAAAGGGCCTTTCTTCTCCCTAGGTGTAATTTTTCTTGAAAGCTTGTTTATTGATTTTCCTGATAACAACTGAGCTTGCAAGCTATAAAAGAAAAAAAAAATAGAAGCAGGGAAATAATACCAACAATCAACAAGTTTATTCATCAGCTCTATCTCATGTAGTCAGTCACACAGGACTATGAAATGAAATGTACCATATGCCCTAATCCTAGTTTTATTACCGAGTTCATAGAATTTAGTTCATCAGAAGGGAAAGCAAATGCTTCAACTTTCAGGTGAGGTTCTATTCCCATTATAAAAGGGATTGTGACTGAATTAATGTCATCGGGTGAGCAGAGTGCTGAAACTGGGGTGGACTGAAGTAAATAGAGCTGCTTAATGGGATAATACCTGGTACAGTTAAAATGGTGTTGATTTTGATCTCTGATCAGTCTGTCACATTGCCTGAAATAACCTCCACTCTCATTGATCCTATGGGAAAACATCTTAAATTTCTGATCCGTGTGATAACACTTAAAAAAAGTTCTATGATCAGGTAATTTTGGAAAATGCTGAATTTTATATCTCCCTCCTGTAGTTTTATGACACACATTAGAATATTAGTCTCTGAAAATCCTGCTGTAAACAAACCTGTTTAACTTTGTTTAACCCAGCGTTTCTTTGAGTTACTGGACCATGGATCCTTTTCTACTTTAGTATACTTTTGTGTAATACTCTTTCCACCCAGAGGCTAGGTTTCAAGGATTCACACTTTGTGAAATGTTGCTTTAGAAGAAACCATGAATTCCTCAGAGGGCTTGCTTTAGAACACGAGAGTTACTGGGTATGAGTAACACCGTCGCCATTGACATCCATCCATACTGACCGTGTGTGTGTGCACGCGCACATGTGCTCAGCTGTGTCTGACTCTTTGTGACTCCATGGAGTAGCCCACCAGGCTCCTTTGTCTATAGGATTTCCCAGGTAAGAAATACTGGAGTGAATTTCCTCCTCCGGGGATCTTCCTGACCCCAGAGATCAAACCCAAGTCTCTTGTGCCTCTGGCATTGGCAAGAGTATTCTTACCACCGGCACCACCTGGGAAGCACGAAGTGTTTGCTAAAGAGGGCTATTTCAGGAGGCTTCCGGGGAGTCAGATGATGGTCAGCCACCTCCTGAAACGTCTTTTATGGGCCCCGAGGCTTTCAGAGCTATGTTTCTAGGAAGGTCAGTTTTAGAAGGCATCGAAAGGTAGATGATTTGCTGAAGAGAATTTTACTAGTCCCTGTGACTTCCAGAGAGTGTTGAGTTACTTCCTTCCCCTTGCCAAATAACCGTTTCTCAGAACAGTAGATCCTATCACTCTTTTTGCTTTCTCACTAACCATTCACTGTTTCATCTGGAATAAACTTTCATTCAATCTCTCATCCCAGTAAAACTCCTCTTTCTCAGATAGCTAGTTTTTTTTTTTTTTTCTTTCTTTCTTTCTTTCTTCTTCTTCTCTTTACCAAATGTAGTGACTTCTTGGGTGAACTGATTCCCCTCTAGGATTTTGGTTTCTGCAGCTTTCAAGTTCCACATTTGTATCTCCAGCCCAGGGCACTCATTTTAAGCTTCAAAATACATTCCTACTTTCAAACTTATATCAAAAATTGATCTTACAAACTTGTACTCTAAACCTCTTCCTCCCGTAGACCATTGGAAGAACCATTGTTTACCTAGTCGCCCAAGCCCAAAGCCCAGGAATAGCTCTTACCTTTCCCTTAGTCAATCACATTTCTCAAGATATTATCTCCTCTATCTGATATCTACATCTCCCTCTGTGCCTCAGGTTCTAGAGTCAAATCACAATGCTTCTACCTGATATCTAAGTGATCTTGAACAAGCTTTCTTGTCTGTTATGCCTCAAATTCTCATTTGCTCACTGGGGATAATAGTAATGCCTAAGTGAATTATTGTGAGCTTGTGAAAATTAAATTGGAAAAATTAGAAGAGTAGAGAGAATATTACATTGATTAAATTGAAATTTTTTTGTTTCCCTAATGGAAGGAAGATGTAGTTATTTATTAATAGGTAGAAATTCTTAATGGGTTAGTTAGTGTTTTTACAGGGGTAAATATATTTTAAAATGCTATAGAAATAAATTCAGCAGTAACAACAAAAGCTAAAGTTATGGTTTGGTTTTAATTCAAGGGAAAATTTTATTAATTTTTTTCCCTTTCATTATGCAATTAAGGGCTATTGTTGGGAAATAAAGGAAGGGAAATGAACTATCTTTACCATCCTTTAGGCTACCAGAATTGATTGTATGTCTGATGAAGCAAATAAAAAAGAAGGACCCCAAAGGAGCATTGCTAGGACATTTTATTATCTGTTCAATCAGGCCAGTGTGAAGCTATCTGCATCTTATAGGGTTAACCAGCAGGAACATTGTCAATACAAGATGAAACCCTGGTTGTGAATTTCACACAGTATCCTATATATGTCTCTTATTTTTTGCTTGATGGTGAAAAGCCCTATTAAAAACTGTATTATACATAGGATAGTGCATAGACTAGTGTAGGAGAGCTACAGAGCCATATGTACTGAGGCATACCTACCCTCAAAAGAAGAATACGTGGCTGATGAGAGTCATTCCTTCTTTCAATACATTTTAATGCCTTCCTAGCTGATATTGTTGTTCAGTCACTCAGTTGTGTCTGACTCTTTGCGACCCCATGGACTACAGTACATCAGGTATCCCTGTCCTTCATCATCTCACAGAGCTTGCTCAAACTCATGTCCATTGAGTCGGTGATGCCATCCAACCGTCTCATCCTCTGTTATTCCCTTCTTCTCCTGCCTTCAATCTTTCCCAGCATCAGGGTCTTTTCCAGTGAGTCAATTCTTCACATCAGGTGGCCAAAGTATTGGAATTTCAGCTTCAACATGAGTCCTTCTAATGAATATTCAGGACTGATTTCTTTTAGGATTGACTGGTTGGATCTCCTTGCTATCCAAGGAACTCTCAAGAGTCTTCTCCAACACCACTGTTCAAAAGAATCAATGCTTTGGTGCTTAGTCTTATTTATGATCCAATTCTTACATCTATGCTTGACCACTGGAAAAACTATAGCTTTGACTGGATGGATCTTTGTTGGCAAAGTAATGTCTCTGATTCTTAATATGCTGTCTAGGTTGGTCATAGCTTTTCTTCCAAGGAGCAAATGTCTTTTAATTTCATGGCTGCAGTCACCATCTGCAGTGATTTTGGAGCCCCCCAAAATAAAGTCTGTCACAGTTTCCACTGTTTCCCCATCTATTTGCCATGAAGTGAAGGGACTGAATGCCATAATATTCAGTTTTTGAATGTGAATTTTAAGTCAGCTTTTTCACTCTCCTCTTTCACTTTCATCAAGAAGCTCTTTAGTTCCTCTTTGCTTTCTGCCATAAGTGTGTTATCATCTGCGTATCTGAGGTTATTGATATTTCTCCTGGTAATCTTGATTCCAGCTTGTACTTTATCCAGCCCGGCATTTCGCATGATCTACTCTGCATATAAGTTAAGTAAGCAGGGTGACAATATATAGCCTTGATGTATTCCTTTCCCAATTTGGAACTAGTCTGTTGTTCCATGTCTGGTTCTAACTGCTGCTGCTTTAAAAAAAAAAAAATTATTATTTTCATTGGAGACCAATTACTTTGCAATGTTATAATGGTTTTCAACATGAATCAGCCATGGGTGTACATGTGTCCCCTATACTGCACCCGTCTCTCCCTCTTCCCTCCCCAGCCCATCCCTCAGGGTCGTGCAGGTTTCTCAGGAGGCAGGTCAGGTGGTCTGGTATTCCCATCTCTTGAAGAATAATTTTCCACAGTTTGTTGTGATCCACACAGTCAAAGGCTTTGGTGTAGTCAATAAAGCAGAAGTAGATGTTTTCCTGGAACTCTCTTGCTTTTTTGATGATCCAATGAATGTTGGCAATTTGATCTCGGGTTCCTTTGCCTTTTCTAAATCCAGTTTGAACATCTGGAAGTTTTCGGTTCACATACTGTTGAAGCCTACTGTTTATGTACTGTTGAAGGCCTCCTGAAATGGATCACTAATTCCTGATGTCCTACTGGATCTTCTATTCCAGTAAGAAGAGACAGACAGTAAACAAAGTAAAGAATTATACGTATTTTAGACAAAGACTGTGCAGATGAGTAAAGCAGGAAAGAGGGACAAGGTGTCTTGTAAAAGCATATTTAAAGAGAGAGGCTTGGAAATCCTCACTAGGAGGATGCTGTTTGAGCAAAGACCTGAAGGAGATCATGGGGCCAGTGAGTGGTTCTGATCAAAAGAATGAGTCAATCTGACTTTCCTTTTACCAGGATCGCTCTGCCTACCCTTTGAGAATAGATACAAGGGGAGATGAGTCATTAGGTTATTGCAATAATCCAGGCAAGAGATGGTAGTAGATGGGGCCAGGGAGGTATTGTAGTAAGCTGGAGCTGGTAAGTGGCAGAGACAAGGTTTAGTCTTAGTATGCATGGCATCTCAGAGGCCTGTGTTCTGATCTGCAGAAATGCCGGGATTACCGAGGAAGCCTGAGAGAAGGAACACAATCTAGAGAGAAACACCAGGGAAATAGCAAGAGAATCATTAGAAAGTGATGTCACAGAAGCCAAAGGCAACCCAAATAAGAAGGAGGTATGAACAGTATTCAGCATGGCAGAGAATTCAACTATGTGTTTGAAGGGGGTCCCTCATATCTGACAAGCAGAAGGCTGTGGGTGACATTATCAAGAACAATTTTAGTGGATTTACTAGAGCAGAAACAACCATTTGAAACTGGGAATTAAAAAGCTGTAGAGAGAGAATATAGTTGCTCGTTCAAGACTAATGGTTTTATATATATATATATATACACACCTCCTAATCCACAGTAAGAAGTACATTTCATCCTGTGGTCCACTGTACTAATTTACACAGTTTCTCATGACATAATTACTACTTTTTATATGTGCCATGTCCTCTATTTTCTATTCTCTTCTATGTAATTTGTTTTTTTAAAATGCTAGCAGTATCTACTAAATTGATTTTATAGCCCACCCTGGGGTCTTGACTCATGATTTGAAAAACACAGTCATGATCAAGATAAAAGATAGCCTGTTATAACCATTGTCCACATTCCCATCATGACTGTGAGTCTCATATTTTCTCCTTTGTGTTGAAATTTTCAGAAACACTATTTCTTTTATACATACAGAGTTTTTATTCTTCCATCTGTAGTCACAATCAACAGAATAACTTATACAAACTTATTTGACTGTTGCTAAGACTTCATGGCTGTGCTTGTAGATAAGTTTTGTTTTCCTGCCAATTAAACCATTTGTGCACGTTTCCCTATTTTATTCTGTCTGTCTCTATGACATGTAAGCAGGAGATCCATTACCCATGGCAGAGTGAGTGAACTGTGTTGAGAAGCTTTAACCTCAGTGGGATTTGGAACAGACCATTTGTGAGCAGTGTTTGACATTTAACTAGGAGAATAAATATTTATCAAATAAACAGATGACAGTAAGTCATATTTTGGGGGGACATCAGAGGACTTAGTGTAGATCAATAAAAATAATGATTACTTCCTGTTCTCTAAATCTATGCTAATAGTAAAGCTTATAGAACAGTATGAAAAATAAGCTTTCACTTGAGTTCATTCGCTCAGTCGTGTCCGACTCTTTGCAACCCCATGAATCGCAGCACGCCAGGCCTCCCTGTCCATCACCATCTCCCGGAGTTCACTCAGACTCACGTCCATCTAGTCCATGATGCCATCCAGCCATCTCATCCTCGGTCGTCTCCTTCTTCTCCTGCCCCCAATCCCTCCCAGCATCAGAGTCTTTTCCAATGAGTCAACTCTTCGCATGAGGTGGCCAAAGTACTGGAGTTTTAGCTTTAGCATCATTCCTTCCAAAGAAATCCCAGGGTTGATCTCCTTCAGAATGGACTGGTTGGATCTCCTTGCAGTCCAAGGGACTCTCAAGAGTCTTNTTTGGCATTGCCTTTCTTTGGAATTGGAATGAAAACTGACCGTTTCCAGTCCTGCGGCCACTGCTGAGTTTTCCAAATTTGCTGGCATATTGAGTGCAGCACTTTCACAGCACCATCTTCCAGGATTTGAAACAGCTCAACTGGAATTCCATCACCTCCACTAGCTTTGTTTTTAGTGATGCTTTCTAAGGCCCACTTGACTTCACATTCCAAGATGTCTGGCTCTAGATTAGTGATCACATCCTCATGATTATCTGGGTCGTGAAGATCTTTTCTGTACAGTTCTTCTGTGTATTCTTGCCACCTCTTCTTAAATAAGTAAATAAGCTTTTCTTTAAAGGAAATAAGATGAGGGGATAGTAGGCAGTCAAAGGATGTTTGTTCCCCCAGAGATGAAATTGTTGCTAAGTTGAGCATAAAGATGATGTTGAAGATTTTTGAGAGAAGGAGATAATTCATAGAGGTGATATATTAGGGGCAATGGGGGAAGAATTCCACTTAAGGATGGGAAGGATTACCTTTCCTTTGAGGCTGGATGGTTCCAATGTTAGTTAAGTTTGTACATGGAGAATGGGAAGATGAAATGATTGTTTATTAATGTTGGTGGTTTTCTTTATAAATTAGTAATCAAGATCTTCTGTTGAGAGTGAGAAGGATATTTGTTAGGAGAGTGCTTGAGGATAACATTGAATTTGGAGTTGTCATTTAGTAAAAGGAGCTGATCCAAATTCAGGGTATTGATGGATGTGACGGGTTGGTACAGACCTGTCTGCATTCTCAGATTCTCTCTTCTTTGCAATTGGTTTAAAGCCAAGATCATGAATTGATAATTCACAGAAGCTGGATAGGGTCCATAAATTTGTTTTGTTTGTTCCCCATTAAGTCAAATATTAAAATTAGTAGCTTTATTTGCAAGTTTAGCTTTCCAGGTTAAAAAAAGAAAAAAAACAGCCAGAAGATCTGGGAATATTTCACTGGAACTTAATAATGTCTATTTCCTTTAGTAAAGGCCTGAATTGTCCATTTATTCAGTAATTATCCCCTCTCCCCAGGTCCCTGCCAATTACAAAATGTGCATTTACCCATGCCATTCACTTAGGATGCTTGTCTGGCCCCTGTAGGCATATGAGTGTAAAATCCCTGCTTTAAACCTATGGGAGTTGTCTCTTATTTAGCCTCAGCCTAGTCAGCCTAAGGTGGTTGCAGCTCAGTGGATTAGATGGTTTTTAAGGTCTAGTTACCAACCTTGAGGACTGAGCTCTAGGGATTGACTCATGTCAATCAAATACATGAGAGATTTCCCATCAAACATGTACTCCTGAGTAGGCTAGATGATGAACAGGGTACCCCTTTCCTGTGTGTAAGGTCATTCAGCAGTCTAAATCATTTATTCATTTATTGATACACTCTCTCCAAATTGTTATTATTAAGTATCTACCATGAGCCAAGAAGCATGTAAGTTTGTGGACTTACAAAGATAAATGAGAGATAGATAGGTATCTCTCTCTAGATGCTTCTGTCCCTCACATAACTTAAAACTCAGAGCAGGAGACAGACAATTTAGTAATCACAGCAGAACAATGCTCTTGGCATTCCAAGATGCTGTGGGTATTCATAGTCAAGGCTGTATCTGTGAAAGCCAGAACCTGACTATATTGATATTAACCAAAGAGGAATGGGAAAAGATGTTCAAATGAAGGGAATTGTATTTGCTAAATTTGGAGATGTGAGAGCAAGAGGGAACTGACAGAAATTACCCATGACTGTAACATAAAGGGCAGTAGTAAAAACTGAGAAATAAGGCTGAGAAGGCGACAGAGACCAGGCCTCAGACAATCCAGTAAACCTCTTACTGGACTTGGGTTTTATATCACGTGCTACAGGAGCCACCAAATGGCTTAAATTTGAGTAGTGACTTTACTAGATTTCTATTTCGGAAAATCGCTCATTTTACACTGTGGAAAATATGTAAGGAGAAGGCTGTCAACTTGAATATACTGTCTAATATATACTGAGTATTTAATGGTTTCCCAACACTGTGACAAGGCCTCTTGAGTTATCTCACTTAATCTTATAATAGTCCTGTGAGGCTAGGCTTTATAAGTGTTCCAGTTGTAAATGTGAAGAAATGAAAGTGTAGAAAGATGAAGCCAATTGTTTCAAGTAGCATAACGTATAAGTGGCAGAATTAGGATTCATTCCCTGCTTGGAAACCTTATGCCCTTAACCATTAGGCCGCATCTCCTCCATCTGCAGCTATCAACGTGATAAATGGTCTTGGTCCATAGAAGGGCTGATGAGAGAGGTAAAGAGCTTTTTGGAAATGAGGAGTATATGACTGACTTATTTTTGTGTGATGGGGAATAAGCGGGCTTGATGAGGGTTAAAAGGAGAGAAGGATAATATCTATGCTTTTAACTGTATCCATTAACTTGGTGATGAGCCCGTTTGTGGGAGATGATAAATCCATTTGAATTTGTTAGACTTAAGATGCTGGGGAAGTTACAGGAGCTACAGAGCAGAAGCGTGATCTGGAGATGGAGAACTGACCATCTCAGACACCAAGGTGTTCTCCAAATCCAGGGGCATGTAGGACACTGCTCAGGAGAGGTATTTAGACTGGGAATAAAAGATGACCTAGCAGTAGCAGTAATTCAGGGATAGTCACAGGAGAAAAGAGCCCATAAAGGACACTGAGGATAATAGTTGTTGGAAACCCGGAAGAGTATAGTGAGTGTCAAGAAAATAATGGTCAATGATTTTAAATGCTTCTGAAATGCTAAGTAAGAGAAGAACTGAGAAATTCACTGGGTGTAGTGATAGTCAAGTGACATCAATGAGGAGCACTTTTGGGGGAAGGTAGGGGCCTGGCGTGCTGCAGTTCATGGGGTTGCAAAGAGTCAGACAGTAGTTGGTGACTGAATGACAACCATAGCAAGGGGCAGAAGGCAGATTACCATGGATTGAAGAATGGGGGTAGAAAGTATGTAGTGAACATTTATTTGTCTGTTGCTGCTGCTGCTGCTGAGGCGCTCCAGTCATGTCCAACTCTGGGCGACCCCAGAGACGGCAGCCCACCAGGCTCCCCTGTCCCTGGGGTTCTCCAGGCAAGAACCCTGGAGTGGGTTGCCATTTCCTTCACGTTTATTTATTTTAAGACATTAGTAAATGGAAGGAATGAGGGTGGTGGCATAGAGGAATAGGGATTTTAGAGACAGCATTCTTGTCATTCCTTTAAGCAAAAAGGAATCTTCAGCATGTTTACCTGTTGATAGAAAAGAGTGAATAGAAAAGGAGAAGGTAAAAGATTCAGGGAAGAAGGATATGCAAATGACTGGATTCTTTGAACAAGTGAGAGATGATAACATTCAGAGCACTGGTGGCAAATTAATTTAAAATTTCCCAGGATAATTGCTTTAGTCGTCCTGGACTACCATAGCAAAAATACAATAGACTGCATGGCTTAAACAACAGCATTCATTTCTCATGTCCTGGAGGCTGAGAAGTGCTAGATCATGATATGAATGATTTAGTTCCTGATGCGGGACTCTTCCTGACTTACAGACAGTGGCCTTCTAGCTGTGTGCTTAGTTGGTGGGGCCAGGGGCAAGCTTTCTGGTGTCTCTTCTTATAAGGGCAGTAATCCTATTGTGAGGGTTCCAGCCTCGTGGCCTAGTTAGCTCTCAAATGCCCCACTTCCTATTACCATCACACTGGGGACTAGGGTGTCAGCATATGAATTGGGGTGGGGAAACCAATTCTGAGGGGTGTTGGTAATCGCAACATTCTTTTAGGGACAATGGGATATGATGCAGTTGATTCAACTACCTCAGAGAATATAAACTAAAGTATAAGTAAATACATGTGTGTAAGTAAATACATATTTATTCTATACATAAGCACCAAACTCTGTGCTGGTTTATTTAGACTTATTGCCAAATTTAGGAGCTCATTTTACTTTTGTTCTCCCTGTGTGTGTGTGTGAAGTCGCTCAGTCGTGTCCGACTCTTTGAGACCCTGTGGGCTGTAGCCCACCAGGCTCCTCTGTAATAGCAAAAATACAATAGACTGCATGGCTTAAACAACAGCATTCATTTCTCATGTCCTGGAGGCTGAGAAGTGCTAGATCATGATATGAATGATTTAGTTCCTGATGCGGGACTCTTCCTGACTTACAGACAGTGGCCTTCTAGCTGTGTGCTTAGTTGGTGGGGCCAGGGGCAAGCTTTCTGGTGTCTCTTCTTATAAGGGCAGTAATCCTATAGTGAGGGTTCCAGCCTCGTGGCCTAGTTAGCTCTCAAATGCCCCACTTCCTATTACCATCACACTGGGGACTAGGGTGTCAGCATATGAATTGGGGTGGGGAAACCAATTCTGAGGGGTGTTGGTAATCGCAACATTCTTTTAGGGACAATGGGATATGATGCAGTTGATTCAACTACCTCAGAGAATATAAACTAAAGTATAAGTAAATACATGTGTGTAAGTAAATACATATTTATTCTATACATAAGCACCAAACTCTGTGCTGGTTTATTTAGACTTATTGCCAAATTTAGGAGCTCATTTTACTTTTGTTCTCCCTGTGTGTGTGTGTGAAGTCGCTCAGTCGTGTCCGACTCTTTGAGACCCTGTGGGCTGTAGCCCACCAGGCTCCTCTGTCCATGGGATTCTCCAGACAAGAATACTGGAGTGGGTTGCCATTTCCTTCTCCAGGGGATCTTCCGGACTCAGGGATGGAACCCGGGTCTCCTGCTTTGCAGGCAGACGCTTTATTCTCTGAGCCACCAGGGACACCTTTGTTCTCTCTAGACTTCTTAATAGCCCTTTTAAGGCTAATCCTGTCATCTTTGCCCCTCAGGATCTCTCTCTAACAGTAATTCTGGCCATAATAGTTTTGTGGTCTATCCGTTGTTTCCAACTAACTTCAAAACATGATTATTGTAAGATATTTACTCATCTCTTTAAAAAAGTCAAAACTTTTTCTTAATTAAAAATCCAGGGACTTCCTTAGTGATCCAGTGATTAAGAATCTGCCTTTAATGCAAGGGACACAGGTTCGATCCCTGGCCCAGGAACTAAGATCCCGCTTGCTATGGGGCAGCTAAGCCCCCGTGGGCCACAACTGCTGACCCCCTGCATTCCAGAGCCCATGAGGCACATCTAGAGAGAAGTCCACGTGCTGCAACTAGAGGAGCCTGCTTGCCCCGGCTAAGAACCCATGTGTCATGACAGTGACCCAATGCAGCCTCCCCACCCCCGCCAATATCCCATATTTCAGATACAGATTTGTGGTTTATGAGCCTGTGGCTTGGTTCAGAAGGGCCAAAACCACAGGCATCCCCTCATAAAACTTCTTGAACTTAGAATCTTGATTTCAGGTGGGGGAGTTGATGCAGACCCTTCTGTCCCTACCAGTTGGCAGTTGAGGAAGGTAGGGTGTCCCATGTATGTTAACTGAAGAATGGGTATGTCGTTGAGAGGCTCACAGAGAGAGCAGAGAAAGTACTGGGCACTGTACCAAAGTTTTTTGCTCTTTTCACAAATTCTCCCTTTTAGTCACTGCATATCATTATTTCTCTTTTGCAGATAAGGGAATCAGTGCTAAAAAGGGTTAACTAATGACTGAGCAACTTCACTTTGACTTTTCACTTTCATGCATTGGAGAAGGAAATGGCAGCCCACTCCAGTGTTCTTGCCTGGAGAATCCCAGGAACAGGGGAGCCTGGTGGGCTGCCGTCTACAGGGTCGCACAGAATCGGACACAACTGAAGCGACTTAGCAGCAGCAGCAGCAGCAGCAACTTGTCCACAGTAGCAAAACTAATAAGTTTCTTAATCAGGCTTCTACGTGCATCTTTATGATTCTAAAATAAGTGCACTAAATATACTAGTCTCCAATAAGTATAGATATGTGCTTAGTCACTCAGTCATGTCCAGCTCTTTGTGACCCCATGGACTATAGCTCATCGGGCTCCTCTGTCCATGGGATTCTCCAGGCAAGAATACTGGAGTGGGTTGCCATGCCCTCCTCCGGGGGATCTCCCCAACCCAGGGATCAAACCCAGGTATGCCACGTTGCAGGCTCTTTACCATCTAAACCACCAGGGAGGTCCAAGAATACTGGAATGGGTAGCCTATCCCTACTCCAGGGGATCTTCCTGACCTAGAAAGAGCTGGAGTCTCCTGCACTGCAGGTGGATTCTTTACCAACTGATTTACTAGGGAAAGTGAAAGTGAAGTCGCTCAATTGTGTCCTACTCTTTGCGACCCCATGGACTGTACCCTACCAGGCTCCTCAGTCCATGGGATTTTCCAGGCAAGAATACTGGAGTGGGTTGGTTGCCATTTCCTTCTCCAGGGGATCTTCCCAACCCAGGGGTCGAACCCGGGTCTCCCGCATTGTAGGCAGACGCTTTACCGTTTGAGCTACCAAGGAAGCCAATAAATAGAAACACTGCTTTAAAAAAGACTTTTTTCAGTGTCAGCTGACTTTATATGGAGCCCATGACAAGACTAGTAATTCTGTGGACCCAAATTAGGAAAAAATTATTTGCAAATATCCATCTTTATCCAGAAAAGTTATATTTTGTCAATCCAAAGTAAATCCAAATACCATGTTTTTAAACACTCATCTATTGAAGCAATAGTCTCTTTTTATACATTTTGGAACAAATAAATAAGAGAAAGACTGGTAAAAAGAAGAGATTGTTTGTTTCTTCCAATTTTATTGAGGTATAGTGGACATACTGGGCTTCCTTGGTAGCTCAGCAGTAAAGAATCTGCCAGCAATGCAGGAGGCACTGGGTTTGTGGGTTTGATCCTTGGGTGAGGGAGATCCCCTGGAGCAGGAAATGGCAACCCAGTCCAGTATTCTTGCCTGGAGAATTCCATGGACAAAGGAGCCTGGTGGGCTATAGTCCATAGGTTTGCAAAGAGTCAGAGATGAATGAAGCGACTGAGCATGCACACATAGAGCGCTGGATATGTTTCAGGTGTACAGCATAATGAGTTGACTTACATACACTATAAAGTGATGGCCATAGTAAGTCTAGTGAACATCCATCATCTCATACAGATACAACATCAGCAAAATAGAAAAAAAGATTTTTTTCTTTGTTCTGAGACCTTGTAAGATTTACTCCCCTTACAGGAGAGTAGATCACTTTAGAGTAGCAGAGTGAAGTAGATCATTTTAAAGCCGGCCCCATCAGTAAGAGCTGTGTGAACACACATGAGATGTCTAATGGTAAGAGACACTTTGAACTTAAAAGGATAATTTAATAAGGAACTAAAGCTTACAGAGAATAGGGCTCTAAAAGCACAGAAAAGATGACAAGTAACATGCTGCTGCTGCTGCTGCTGCTGCTGCTGCTAAGTCACTTCAGTCGTGTCCTACTCTGTGCGACCCCACAGACGGCAGCCCACCAGGCTCCCCCGTCCCTGGGATTCGCCAGGCAAGAACCCTGGAGTGGGTTGCCATTTCCTTCTCCGATGCAGGAAAGTGAAAAGTGAAAGTGAAGTTGCTCAGTTGTGTCCGACCCTCAGCAACCCCATGGACTGCAGCCTTCCAGGCTCCTCCGTCTATGGGATTTTTCCAGGCAAGAGTACTGGAGTGGGGTGCCATTGCCTTCTCCAGACAAGTAACGTGTGATGTTAAAAGGCAGGGAAATCTTGAATGGGTAGGGCTGTTAACAGCTCTCAAATGCCTGACTTAGGATTGACTTAAGTGAGCTTTTAGTGTTAGTGGGAGCCTCTTTCCCAGTAACCTGATTGGATGTGGTTCATTTTATGTTGTGTCATTATAATATTCTAGATACTCCTTATATTTACTCATATTTGAGAAACTGAGATAGTTTGCTTACGATAGAGGTTCAGAAGGACTAACCCCCCACAGTGTCAGATTTTCAGTCTCTCCATAGTTGACTCTGTTCTCTGGGCATCAGTGGAGGTATCAGGCTCTTATTTTTGAAAGCTTTGATGTAAGCAATGACTTATGAAGGCATCTGGCTGGAGAAATGGTCAATTTCCAGCTGTTGTTAATAGTAGATGCGCTATTTCATATATTTCAGTATAGAGTCAGTAAACAAGGAAGCAAAGCCCTTTTCCTTTCTTTGTAACATTGCCTTTGTTTTTTCTGGCCACTCTGTGCTTCTTATCTTTTTTTTTTTTTGATTCCTGGCTATTTCTGAGTATCATTTCAGCGTAACTTCCCCTGGTGGGGTGTGGCTGCCCTTGGTATGATGGAGTCTATGAGGCATTTTTTCGACGATGGGCTGGAGTCGGCCTTCATGACTTGTTGGCTGTACCACATCTTATTAGGGACTCCTCCTGTGCAGACACTGGATAGAAGGGGGCATGGTAGTGGGATGGATGTATTTTCCTCTCCTCTTGCCTTGCCACAGTCAGGAAGTAATAATGGCAGAACTTGAGGGTCATCTGCATGTTCCTGACACTTTCAGGCAGAGGCTGTGTTAGCAGTGGCGTGCAGACCGGACTGTTCTTGCTCTGTGACGTTTTCTGTGATTCTTGCTGTCTCCTTGGGGTCCCCTTGTTCCCACCAGTTCTCCGAGAACTGGTTTTCTAGCCTCTCATCAGCCCTGCATCTCCCCAATAAATTCCTTTACAGCTGAAGATAGCAGAGCCGATTTTCAGTTTGTAACTCTGAGTGGTATGTGACCTTAACAGTTTCTGAGATAACAAATGTTTAAATCATCTGAGTTTTCAACATTTTGCAATATTTTAGGTATCATATTGACTAAATATTCTTGGCCCAGATGGTTTTTGTATTGAAAATTGACACAAAAGTATACATTCAAAACATTTCACTGATGCTAGAACACAAAACCACACATCATTTCACAGAAAGGTCATGTGACCTGGTTCTAAGAAAAGATTATAATCTGAGGTAGAACAAAGCACTTGCTGCAAAAATTAAAGATTTTAGTTTCATGAGAGTGATCCCGGACAAAATCACGGGATTAATAAATCGGGCAAATATGCAATGCTTGCTGTTTTCTTAAATAAGACTACTCTTTTTTTTTGTAAAGAAATAATGAAGGGGGTTAACAGAATTTTAAATTGATATCTAGAAGAATAGAAATTCTCTCTCCTACAATGGGAAGAAGAACAGAAATATATAGGTCTATAGAAATCTGATCGGGCCCATCTTTGAAGATATAATTCCCTAAGGATTGAGTTGAGAGAATACCAGATACCTTATAGAGAATTATTAAAACCATATTTAATTCAATATTGTACACTTATGAAAAAGAAATCATACAATCTAGTGCATTTTTAAATTAAAATGGCAGCTTATAATTTGATGAGTTCATTTTAAATAATAAAAGGCTTGCATAAATACTCCTATTCTGAAGCCAGATTATTCATTTGTGTCTGTCTAACTACCCCACATTTTGTGGCTTTGGAAGTTACAACTTGACATCACCACACATGTGTGCTTAGTCGCTCAGTCATGTCCAGCTCTTTGTGGCCCTTTGAACAGTAGCCCACCAGGATCCTCTCTCCGTGGGATTATCCCGGCAAGAATACTAGAGTGGGTTGCTGTTTCCTGCCCTAGGGAATCTTCTCAACACAGGGATCGAACCCAAGCCTCCTGTGACTCCTGCATTGACAGGGGGATTCTTTACCTCTAAGCCATCAGGGAAGCAAGAGCCTGTAGAGATGACCCATAATAATGGAACAGATGAAGGATGTTACAGGTACAGATGGAGTTAAGGGATTGAACATGATGTGGGTGGCACTTGCATGTCTTCTGATTGCTCATATTTTCTCATTGAACGAGGAAGGAAGGTCATCAGAGAAACAGAAGCATAGGGGAGAACGCTTCAGAGAGTTAATAGGAAACAGAGGTATTGGATAGTCCTCAAGGCATATGGAAGTGTGAATGGACCAGTGCTTTATGGTATGATTGCCAGGCTATCTTAGGAGCCCACTGAGATGGACATCATGGGTCAAAAGTGGCACCAGTCAGCGTAGTTACAAGATTTTCTTCAGACAGACTCTACCGCACAGAGAGGAGTATGGATGGGGACTTGGTTTTACCAAGTGTGTGGTTTTCCAAGACAGCATGCAAGAATCAAGGTAGTCTGGGGGGTAAATAGGAGGTGGCTTAGAAGGACTAACTGCTTTTCAGCTGGGTAAGACTAGAAGAGGCAGTGAGGAGGTAAAGAGCGCTGAGAAGGTGATAGCACAATTAACTGCGGGTACTGGGTGCAGGCTGAGATGGAGAGAGCTGAGCGGGACTATCAGCATCAGGCCCGCTGCTGATGAAGACAGGGTGCTGTGCTTAGTCGTCAGTTGTGTCCAACTCTTTGTGACCCCATGGGCTGTAGCCTCCCAGGCTCCTCTGTCCATGGGATTCTCCAGGCAAGAGTATGAGAGTGGGTTGCCATGCCCTCCTCCAGGGGATCTTCCCAACCCAGGGACCAAACCCAGATCTCCTGCGTTACAGGCAGGATTCTTTACTGTCCGAGCCTCCAGGGAAGCCCAAGAATACTGGAGTGGGTAGTCTATCCCTTTTCCCAGTCTATCCCACCCAGGAGTCAAATTGGGGTCTCCTACATTGCAGGTGGATTCTTTACTAGCTGAGCTACCCAGGAAGGCCAAATAAGACAATAAACTAAAGTAAAAATTAGTTGCCAAGGCTTTAATCACTAATTAGGAGAGTGTAAGTAAAAGGCTAACCCGTGAGGAAGCAAGGACACCCTTTTTCCATTTCTTCCAGGGCTGGCTGAGGATCCCGAGGATCAACACAGATGTGGGGGAATCGCTTTACTGCCAAGGGAGCCGTGAACAAGAGGTTTCTGCCATTTTACGGATTCGGGGAAGAGGGCCCAAAGGAAGGGTTAGGAGTGAAAAAGCACAGAGTCTGAGTGGATACAAATACCTTCAAGGTTCCCCTTTAACATAACATCGTAAATCAGTTGTACTTCAATTTAAAAAAAAGGAAGAAATTTAAAAAATGTTTCCCTCCTTCTAGTAAGAAGGTCTAGGTGGAGGTTCCTGAGGAAAGTCTTGGCTAAAGATCCTAGTAAAGAGGCCTCTGGGGGCCTCCCCAGTGGTCCAGTGGCAAAGACTCTAGGCTTCCAATGCGGGGGACCTGGGTTCGATCCCTGGTTGGAGATCTATATCACACATGCTGCAAATAAGACCCAGTACAGCCAGATAAGGAAATGTTCAAGAAAAAAAAGAGGCCGCTGATGAAGGTGCAGAGCTAAGGGGACAGCCCGCTGAGGAGCCTGTGGCCAGCCTTGGGGACCTGAGCCCTTGACTGTACCTCCTCTCAGGGCCTGTGAGGCATCAGCTGTGCATCCCATCTGGAGTGTGGAGGGCAGCCTTCTCCCCTGACGCCTGCCAGGGTAAAGCCTTTGAAATGGCCCTGGGTCAGGCCTGAAAGATCACACAAAGAATTTTTGCCAGGAGCTGAACTGCTCAGTAGATCCTGATTGGAGTCTACAGAGTGAGTGTGGAAAATAAGGGAATGAGGTGCTTGAAACTGAAGTTTGGAGGTTTGGGATAGTGGTAATGATGAGATCCAGAGTCTGACGATGGAAGTGAGAGGTCTAAAGAAGGCGAGAGAAAAATCGGGAGAGTGAGAAGACAGTCACCTGTGTGGAAACTGAAATCTGGGAAAGTTGTGACAGGAAAAATGCTCGAAAGGAAAAAAAAAAAAAAAAATTTAAA
Organism: Oreotragus oreotragus; assembly: GCA_006410675.1. Taxonomy (NCBI): domain Eukaryota; kingdom Metazoa; phylum Chordata; class Mammalia; order Artiodactyla; family Bovidae; genus Oreotragus; species Oreotragus oreotragus. The sequence goes on along the minus strand of SJYX01001045.1, from coordinate 241,131 downwards.
AAATGTTTCCCTCCTTCTAGTAAGAAGGTCTAGGTGGAGGTTCCTGAGGAAAGTCTTGGCTAAAGATCCTAGTAAAGAGGCCTCTGGGGGCCTCCCCAGTGGTCCAGTGGCAAAGACTCTAGGCTTCCAATGCAGGGGACCCAGGTTCGATCCCTGGTTGGAGATCTATATCACACATGCTGCAAATAAGACCCAGCACAGCCAGATAAGGAAATGTTCAAGAAAAAAAAGAGGCCGCTGATGAAGGTACAGAGCTAAGGGGACAGCCCGCTGAGGAGCCTGTGGCCAGCCTTGGGGACCTGAGCCCTTGACTGTACCTCCTCTCAGGGCCTGTGAGGCATCAGCTGTGCATCCCATCTGGAGTGTGGAGGGCAGCCTTCTCCCCTGACGCCTGCCAGGGTAAAGCCTTTGAAATGGCCCTGGGTCAGGCCTGAAAGATCACACAAAGAATTTTTGCCAGGAGCTGAACTGCTCAGTAGATCCTGATTGGAGTCTACAGAGTGAGTGTGGAAAATAAGGGAATGAAGTGCTTGAAACTGAAGTTTGGAGGTTTGGGATAGTGGTAATGATGAGATCCAGAGTCTGACGATGGAAGTGAGAGGTCTAAAGAAGGCGAGAGAAAAATCGGGAGAGTGAGAAGACAGTCACCTGTGTGGAAACTGAAATCTGGGAAAGTTGTGACAGGAAAAATGCTCGAAAGGAAAAAAAAAAAAAATGATGACCTCTCCCCTCAGAGCTAAGATGCATCAAAATTTATCTCCTCTGTGTGTTTTTTTTCCTGTGAAAAATATTTTTTGAATAATGTGTTGATTTGAAATCAATCAAGATAACATTTTATTATGATTTTTTTTTTCAAACTGTGAGATCTGTGACTGCCTTGTTTTCTTTAGCGACAGGGTGTGTTCCTGCTAGCAGTTGGCCTTAGGAGATGCCTGTGGTTGCTTATCTTGATTTAAACCAAGGTTCAGTTTATCCTGAGTGGTTTATTTTTTTCTTTTTTTCTCCAATCTTTATTGAGGAATAGTTGACGCACATTTGAGAAAGTGTGTGTTTAAAGTGTACAATGTGGTGTTTTGATATACATATACATTGTGGAATAATTACCAAGATCAAGGTAATCAACATATCTATTACCTCACTTAACTGTTTTATGTATGGGTGGGTATGGGGAAGAATGCTTAAAATCTACTCTTAGCAACTTCCTTTAAAAAATATATTTGATCATTTTTAAAGTCTTAATGGAATTTGTTACCGTACTGTTTCTGGTTTATGTTTTGGCTTTTTGGCCGTGAGACATGTGGGATCTTAACCCCCCAACCAGGCATTGAACCCATGCCCTCTGTGTTGAAAGGTGAAATCATAACTACTGGAACACCAAGGAAGTCACTCTCGGCAACTTTGAATTAACATTATTGTTAACTGTGGTCACCATCCTTCACATTAGATCCTCAGAACTTATTCTTCTTATATCTGGAAGTTTATACCCTTTGACCTATATCTCCCATTTTTATCTCCCCTCATCCCCTGGCAACCAGCATGTCTGTTTCTATGAAATCAGTTTCGTTTTGTTTTATATTCCACATATAGTTGATATCACACATATTTGACTTTGTCTGGATTATTTCACTTAGTGTAATGCACTCCAGATTTATCCATATTGTCCCCAAAAGTAGGATTTACTTCTTTTTTGTGACTGAATAAGATTTGGAAAGAATGATGCTGAAGCTGAAACTCCAGTGCTTTGGCCACCTCATGCAAAGAGTTGACTCATTGGAAAAGACTCTGATGCTGGGAGGGATTGGGGGCAGGAGGAGAAGGGGACGACAGAGGATGAGATGGCTGGATGGCATCACTGGCTTGATGGACATGAGTCTGGGTGAACTCCAGGAGTTGGTGATGGACAGGGAGGCCTGGCGTGCTGCGATTCATGGGGTCGCAAAGAGTCGGACACGACTGAGCGACTGAACTGAACTGAACTGAAGATTCCATTGCCTATATTTACATACAGCATTTTTTTATCCAGCCATCCATCGAAAAGACATTTAGGTTGTTTTCTTTTTTTGGTTATCATGAATAATGCTGCAGTGAACATGGAAGTACAGATTTCTCTTAGAGATATTCATTTCATTTCCATTGTAGACATACCTGGATGGAGGATTCCTAGATCATATGTTAGTTCCAATACTAATCTTTTGAGGAACCATCAAACTATTTCCATAATGGCTGTACCAATTTACATTCCCACCACCTGTGTATAAGTATTCCTTTTTCTCCACATCCTGGTCAGTGTATGTTATAAACTGTCTTTTTGATCATGGCTGTCCTAACAGGTACCAGGTATTAGCTCATTGTGGTTTTGGTTTACTTTCCCTAATGATTAGTCAGGCTGCATGAGTCCTAAGTCGCTTCAGTCGTGTTCAGCTCTTTGCAACCCCATGGAGTATGGCCCGCCAGGTTCCTCTGTCCATGGAATTCCCCAGGCATGAATACTGGAGTGCGTTGCCATTTCCTATTGCAGTGATTAATGAGTACCATTTCATCTACCTGTTGGCAATTTGTATGTCTTCTTTGAGAAAATGTCTATCCAAATCCTTTGCCCATTTTAAAAACTGGATTATTTGCTTTTTCGCTATTGAGTTGTATAAATTATTTATCTGATTGGGATATTAGCCTATTATCAGAAAAATGATTTTCAAATATTTTCTCCCATTCTGTAGGTTAGACCAAGTGTTTCTTAAACAGATCGTAATTTTAACAGCTGATTTTCATGCATTACTCTTTGTAAATTCAAGCGTGTGTCACATTCTGAGATCCAGTCTTAACGTATATAGCCTTTTATTTTCTGGGAATTTGAAATCCTCAAATAAAATCTTTTAAATTCTGTTTATCTGATAAGGATGAAGGATGTTATTATTAGTAGTAATAGTAATAATAGTAGTAGCGATATATGAATAGAGAAGAACAAGGGGGTTTAAATAAGTCACTGCTTAGAAAGTGATTTATAATGTCTCATATCTAGTGGCTCAGATGGTAAAGAATCTGCCTGCAATGCAGGAGACCTGGATTCAGTCCCTGGGTAAGGAAGATGCCCTGGAGAAGGAAACGGCAACCCACTTTAGTATTCTTGCCTGGAGAGTCCTATGGAAAGAGAAGCCTGGCGGGCTAGAGTCCATGGGATCACAAAGAGTCAGGCATGACTGAGCGACTAATACACACACACACACACAGACACACACACACTCCTATATAAGAAGTTTTAGGGTCTTCCCTGGTGGTCCTGTTGTTAAGACTTTGCCTTCCAGTGTGCAGGGGGTACAAGCTGGCCTTGATTGGGGAACTAAGATCCCACATGTCTTGTGGCCAAAAAACCAAGACATAAAACAGAAGCAATGTTGCAACAAATACAATAAAAACTTTTTAATTTTTTTTTTTAACCCACTGCCTAGTGATCTGGATTTACCCTTGGTCTCCAATTTGGAGATCTAAATATGCTTAACTCATGATACTGAGAAATGTGGCTGCTGTATTCCTTCTACACTTCACACATCTCTGACCTTTGTGTCCTGCATTTATTGTAGGTTCCTAGTATAAACTGACCACATAAATTAATGAAAAGCAATAAGTTTTGGTTATGTATCTATAGGATATGTATGTACATCCTATAGAAAAATCCACTAAGAATATCTTGTCTAAACCTTTTTCAGTTGAGATTGATTGATAATTTTATCTAATTGGATGGCATTTTTAGAAGATGAACAGAAAATTATCATGTGATTAAACACCTAGTTCTGGAAACAGTAAACTTGGCTTACGTATTTTGTTAGAATATTATTTTTATTTAAATGCTAATATATATAATTCACTTTCAGAGTTGCTACCAGACTCTTTTTATTACTGGTGACTCCATAAGTTTAGGCAGTTTTTCTAGAAGTAAGGTTGACGACGGCGGTGGTGTGGGTTGAAGAAAACTTCGCAGTATCAGTGGGGAAAGGGAGATTGGAGTTGTTTGCCCTGTGTTTCATCACAAATATCTTTTCATTAGAAGTCTATCATGTACATGTCTCTTTTTTTCCTGGAAATTATGAAGTGTTGTATAACTGATAATTTAGTAACAACCGTAATGTAGACTGCTTACAACTGACAACAGCGTTAGATGTTTAAGATGTGATTCTAAGAAGTTGTTTTTTTTTTTTCCTAATTTATCATTGGGATAATAAACTCAAACTGATACACTTTCAAACTAAGAGAAAGTGAAAGCTTGCCAACTTCCCTATTGTACTTTACTCTCTCAGACTCACCATTTTCAGAATAAATGCATACAATGGAGTATGCTGGGCTGCACACTGAGATTTTATCCGCTTCCTTGCTGGAGGAAAGTGCTTTTATAAAAACAAGTAAAGTCTGTAAAGGGAGGTAATAGAATAAGTAATTTTACAATAAAAGGATAGAACTATAAATCTACTTTTGCTTGGATATCCTTTGTGTTACCCAATTTGCCCCATCACTAGGACCCTCAGTGGGCTGGATGACAAAAGCCTTGGTGAATTGAGAGGCACAGAAATGGATGACTGTCCAGTGCCTAATTTTGAGATGTTAGGCGAGCTATGTAAGGAGTAGCTGATGGTGAGAAAGAGGGAGGCAGGGGTTGAGTGGGCCCTGCAGATGCCAGGATAGGATAGCTTCAGTGGGTGTAAGCAGAGAAGTAAGTGATGAAGTTGGGTAGACCCTGATGGTGTATTTGTTTAAGAGGCGGATCCTGGGGCTAGGTGAGTGTTTGTGTCCCAGAGTTAGGCACTGGGTCAGTTATTGCCTTGCACGGATGTGGGTGTATATTTTATTCCCACAACTAGGTATTATTCTCTTTGAGGGTGATAGCCTTGTTTTACAATTCTCTCCTGGAGCTGCTAGGCAGTTATGCAGTGAGATTGGTTATTGTATGAGAATCTCTTGTGAAGTTCTTCTGTGGATTTTTGACCTCTTAAGGACTATAGTCAGTGCTAGTAAGCCTAGGAACACCCTCTATGTTAGAAGGCATGGAACAGGGCAGAGAGGAAATGACCTATTTTAGGATCAGAATGCAGTTTGGTTCATTCATTAGACTGGTGTCATTATCTGCCTTCCTTGACCCTAAACACTGTCTTTCTAGATTTCTAGTGTCTTCCTAATCTTTTCATCTTCCAAGCACTCCTTTGACACTCAACATTTTCCTGCTTGATCCAGGGCACCTGTCTCACTCACAGTCCCTGCTTTTTCTCCTAGAACTTGACCTCTTACTTGAGTGACAGTGTCCAGGTTTTGGTTTTTCCTGGCCCATCCCATCAGACAGTAAATAATCTGCCTGCAGTGCAGGAGACCCAGGTTCGATCCCTAGGTTGGGAAGATCTCCTGGAGAAAGGAATGGCTACCCACTCCAGTATTCTTGCCTGGAGAATCCCAGGCACAGAGGAACCTGGCAGGCTACCATCCATGGGGTCACAAAGAGTTGGACACGACTGAGTAACTAACATTTTCACTTCACTTTCAAGCTAACATCCTGATAAATATTGCTTTCATTTGCGTGAATGGCATGCATATAACCATTGAGACCTCTGTTGAACAATTAAGGTTTGGTTGCAGTTGGCACTATGGATGGATAACTTAGTACTTTGCTGAATAGAGCACTGAAGCTGTCTTAATGAGCATTATGTAACTGATTTAACACACAGTTTATTAAATCATAAATGTTGGATAGGTTCCCACCTTTGAGACATGCTGCTAACCACATGATACAGTATCTTATTTTTCCTTCAACTAGTTATTTCCAATCGTAGACTTGAGCAGAGTATTTTAAAAATAAACTACTCAGAGAGTAGTATTGAAACATATACATTACCATATGTAACATATATAGCCAGTGGGAATTTGCTGTATGATGCATGGAGCTCAAAGTCTGGGATCTGTGACATCTAGAAGGATGGGATGGAGAGGGAGGTTTAAGACGGAGGGGATATGTGTATGCCTGTTGATGTATGGCAGAAACCATCACAGTGTTGTAAGTATCCTCCCATTAAAATAAAATAAAATTTAAGTTAAAAATTAAAAATAAGCTACCAATTTACCGATAATTGCATGAGGAATGTTACAATCACATAATGATCCTTTGCTTAACAATACATTAAAGACTAAGAGATTCAGATCTTTTACATAGAAAAGAATGTTTTCAGCTTTATTAAAACTTGGAGAGTGAAAAAGTTGGCTTAAAGCTAAACATTCAGAAAACTAAGATCGTGGCATCTGGTCCCATCACTTCATGGCAAATAGATGGGGAAACATTGGAAACAGTGTCAGACTTTATTTGAGGGGCTCCNTTGCTTAACAATACATTAAAGACTAAGAGATTCAGATCTTTTACATAGAAAAGAATGTTTTCAGCTTTATTAAAACTTGGAGAGTGAAAAAGTTGGCTTAAAGCTAAACATTCAGAAAACTAAGATTGTGGCATCTGGTCCCATCACTTCATGGCAAATAGATGGGGAAACATTGGAAACAGTGTCAGACTTTATTTGAGGGGCTCCAAAATCACTGCAGATGGCGATTGCAGCCATGAAATTAAAAGACGTTTACTCCTTGGAAGGAAAGTTATGACCAACCTAGATTGCATATTCAAAAGCAGAGATATTACTTTGCCAACAAAGGTCTGTCTAGTCAAGGCTATAGTTTTTCCAGTGGTCATGTATGGATGTGAAAGTTGGACTGTGAAGAAAGCTGAGCACCAAAGAATTGATGCTTTTGAACTGTGGTGTTGGAGAAGACTCTTGAGAGTCCCTTGGACTGCAAGGAGATACAACCAGTCCATTCTAAAGGAGATCAGTCCTGGGTGTTCATTGGAAGGAATGATGCTAAAGCTGAAACTCCAGTACTTTGGCCACCTCATGAGAAGAGTTGACTCATCGGAAAAGACTCTGATGCTGGGAGGGATTGGGGGCAGGAGGAGAAGGGGACGACAGAGGATGAGATGGCTGGATGGCATCACCGACTCGGACGTGAGTATGGGTGAACTCCGGGAGATGGTGATGGACAGGGAGGCCTGGCGTGCTGCGATTCATGGGGTCACAAAGAGTCGGACACGACTGAGTAACTGAACTGAACTAAACTGAACTAATGTATTAATTTTTAAAGTTTACTTATATGGAAACAAAATAGCTGTTCGGTTTTGGCAGAATCATTTGTTTTGAGCTTTCTGCCTAACAGAACGCATGCTTCAACTTTGGCAGGGCTCTTTGAGAATTAGCTCCATATTTGGGACTCTTCAGTTTCCTGGCTCATTGAACCTTGATTTCAGAACTTTGTGCAATCCTGAAATAGTCAGTGATTTTGGTGTCTTCATAAAGGGGATTATTTTGCAAGTAATGCTTTGATTTTACTGCACATATAAAAGAGTTGTTTATAGATTGTTTTATAAATTTTACTGCACAGATAAAAGAGTTGTTGATACTCAAAAAAAAAAAAAATCAAGTAGGTGGATAAGAAGATGTTCTAGGTAACACCGAATTAGTCACACATGTCCCTTCCCTAGGGCCTTATTTTCTTACTGGGTTAATAGTAAAATATAGTTAGTTTTTAAATAAGAAAGTGGCTGTTTCTTAAGATTTGCTCCTACAAGAGAAAAAAGATTTTCCTGAGGAACTTCAGCTTGTATTCTTGTGCATATAGTAAAAGCAAATATATTTATTAAGAATATTAAGTAATTTAATCAGAGAACATTTTGTTAAATTAAGTCCAAGAACATTTTTGCTGCTGCTGCTGCTAAGTCGCTTCTGCTGCTGCTGCTAAGTCACTTCAGTCGTGTCCGACTCTGTGTGACCCCATAGACGGCAGCCCACCAGGCTCCCTGTGCGACCCCATAGACGGCAGCCCACCAGGCTCCCCTGTCCCTGGGATTCTCCAGGCAAGAACACTGGAATGGGTTGCCATTTCCTTCTCTAATGCATGTAAGTGAAAAGTGAAAGTGAAGTCACTCAGTCATGTCCGACTCTTTGCAACCCCATGGACTGCAGCCTACCAGGCTCCTCCGTCCATAGGATTTTCCAGGCAAGAGTACTGGAGTCAGGTACCATTGCCTTCTCCGAAGAACATTTTTAGATTCACTGTAAATCTGCTGGCAAAGAGAAGAGAATGAATTAGAAAATGATGAGAAGGATACTTCCTATTAATATTCTGTATTGTTTTTGTTTTCAATATTTATTTCTGTTCTAGTATTGTTCGTTTATGTGTTTCTAGCAATCTACTTAAACAGTAAGTCATGTGGGAACCCAACCTGATTTGTCCAATTTGTGGCTTCTGAATGAGGTTTGTAGTGGGGATAGAGAAATCATCTCTTGTGACCCATAAGCTTTCTGTCCTGTATGAAGAGCTGGTATTAGTTTGTTTTGAGAACACTGGACAATTCATCAACTTTAAGTTGAGAGGGGTTCTCAGGTTATCAGATCCACCCCTTCCATTCCAGAGGAGGCCCAGGAAAGTACTGGGCCCGCCTGGCTGGTGAGTGAGAGGGTCAGACAGGAGCTCAAGCCTTCTGATTCCCCCTAAGTTTGTGAATGGGGAACCCCACTCAGTGTCTCAAAGGAAACATGTAAACAAGGGGGTCTTTGTAACCCCTTTGTAGTTGGGATTTTGTAGTTGGTATGTATCCACCCCACATTCTCTGTTTCCTGAGTTAGCCTGAAGAAGTTTAGAGACGAGAGATGGCAAACAGAGTGCTCCATAATCAGAGGATAAATCGAGGCTATCCGAGTCAGGTAACTAGGCTGCAGAGACTGTGTTTCTCCATCTGGATTGCTGATGGGATAAGTAGGTGCAATCTCATTAATGATTCTGAGACATAGGGTACCTGCTCTGACATTTTCTTCAGTGGTTTCCCACCTCTTGGTAATTTTCATAAATGTGTATCACTGTTTGACCTTATTAAGGGCACAGCCTGAGTATTACAGGATTAATCAGGAGACATTTTTCTGGTAGCATCTGTTTTGTAAACATGGACTTTGTGGCATCTGTTGTAGTATGCTATAGATCCTGAATACTAAGACATGAGGCAACAGCAAAAGGCCTGCCCATGTAGGCATTTTGGACTCACTGCTTTTTTCTCTTTCAAAATGCTTCAAAACCACATGCAAGTCTTGATGTCAAAAGGGCTATCTTTTTCACTGGACTTTTAAGAGTTTCCTGGAAAATGTGGTAACAGTTACAGCTGAAGATCATGTCAAGATGAGAAGGAAATGAGACACATTCGGGGACTGAAATGCGCTTAGAGCTTCATCATCTCGTGGTGATGGATTTTAACAGATGTTTCCTGCTGAGTTCTTCGTTTTGTCAAGTCCCGCAGGTCAGCTGGTCATCACGGACTGAATCGTAGGCTTTGTGATAACTGAGAATTACATTCAGAACTTGAAACAGCGGTGGAAAAAAGAGACCAGTTGTTGGCCGTAAACACCGTATGAGTAAGCGTCTCTAAAAACAGCTGCTAGGGAAAAGGTCTGGGGCCTGTGATTCCAGGTGTCTGGAGGTGGGTGTGTGGGCAGGTGCAGGAGGCCCTCCAGACTAATTTCTATCCCCCGCTATTCTTTACAATGCAGTCAGTTTCACTATTCACTGAGATATAAAAGTCAGTATTGGGAGCCATTTAAAAAGTCTATTTTTTTTTTTTTTTAATGAAGTTGATGGCACCAGGGAGACGATCGGAGAGATGGGAGGTAACCATTTACAGTGCCTTCTCTGGTCCTTTTTGCCAGTTTTCCAGCAGTTCCCTGCAGGTTAGCCAACTTTCAAGATTGTTTCAATGTTAAATTGACACTCTCAAGAGCACAGTAAGCCCCAGCCTAGTCTTCTTAAGGGAAGAAACTTTTGAAGGCAGCCAGGTCCCTTGTGGGAGCTGATGCAGAAGAGGGGAAACAGCAGATGAAACCACTGTTGAAACTGGGGAGTGGGAAGTCAAAATTAGAAGACTTTTGCCTTATTTCAAAATACACCTTTTTCCTTGTGTGTCTTTTCCTGGCTGCACTCTTGTACTCTTTGTTTTATATGGTGAATATTTTCTCTAGTCTAAAAGGAACAAAAATGACCTTTGAAACATTTTTCTCTGTGTTATATTTAGGCCAGAACCCTCTAGATCATGTTACCCTACGTGCCGGCACTTTGATGGCTCAAGTTCTTAGGCAGTGATTGCGTGCTTTGTAGCATACCTGAGTCATATATTAATGGATCGATAAAAGATGCGCTATTGTGACTTAAAAGGATATTAAGAACTGGATGCTGACCTGGAAAGGCATGGTGCTGATGATGACCAGATCTCTTATCAACAAAATACAGCTCAGCATGTCACTCACTGTCTTAATAATACCCCAAAGCAGTACAAAAGATACTACATCATGGAAAAGATTATTAAATATATAAATGTCAGTTCACTTTATCTTGTAGATGGTGGTTCATATCTCTCTCTCTTTCTTTTCTTTCTATCCTTCTCTCTGTCCCTTCCTTCCTTCGGTTTTGCCTTATAACGTTTGACTTTTTAAATTGCATGAGACCAAACTTAGTACTGGTGAACATAGCTCTATAGGAAAGGAGGCAGATAAACACTGCTTTGTAAAGAATTCCTCCACCATATATGAACATATGCATTTATGTGAAGCTGAAATTTTTTACTCAAAGTGTTTATCTCTAACAACTCTGATACTTTTTAATGCTCTAATGTGAACCATATTGTGTCGCATACAAACTATAACTATCAGTTAGGGCTACTTCTTAAAGAAGTTTAGTATCACAGATCATGAGACTTGTTACTACTAAATAGAATAATATCAATAGTTCTTCAAATATTAATAATTCATAGCCCCTTTGTTCCAAAATGGTCCTGAAACAGAGTCTGCTGAAGGAATCATAATTTCCTGGTTTAAACGTAAGCAAGTAGATTATCATGGGTAGCTTGGCACTGCCTATTGAAAGCACTTCTAACATATATTTTGTGTAAGATATTGCAATTTGAGAAAATTTCACTTCTTGCACAAAAATTTATTGTCTGCCATTGTACCGGGACCTCCATTTGAAGTACGAGTCCTTCTCAGTAGAGTATACCAAATATATTAATTAATTTCTGTGAGAGATTTTTTTTGCTGTTAGTGTCTCTACAAGGTGCAGTTGTCATTGGTTTCCTGAGATGGCTCAGGACATGTACCACAAAAGAGAAGACCCTTGGAAGGATAATATTGGCCAGATAAAAATGCTATGGTAAAATATCCCAGAGAAAAGAAAATAACGTGTACAGATAATGGGGTCAAGAAACACCGTAATGCATGTGTGTGTGTGTGTGCTCAGTCATGTCTGACTCTTTGTGACCCCATGGACTGCAGCCCACCAGGCTCCTCTGCCCATGAGATTCTCCAGGCAAAACTATTGGAATGGGTTGCCATGCCCTCCTCCAGGGGATCTTCCCTGGAATCGAACCCATGTCTCTTACATCTTTGGCATTGGCTGCTGAGTTCTTTACCACTAGCGCCACCTTAGGGGCGTGTGTGTGGTCCTGAAGTGTTTCCTGCTAGAATCTTGCTCTTACTTCAGTATTCATAAAGAAAACAAATTATATTGCCTGCAGCAGATGTCAGGGAAGGCAATGGCACCCCACCCCAGTACTCTTGCCTGGAAAATCCAATGGACGGAGTAACCTGGTGGGCTGCAGTCCATGGGGTCGCTAACAGTCGGACACACTGAGCGACTTCACTTTCACTTTTCTTTTTCATGCACTGGAGAAGGAAATGGCAACCCACTCCAGTGTTCTTGCCTGGAGAATCCCAGGGACGGGGGAGCCTGGTGGGCTGCCGTCTATGGGGTCACACAGAGTCGGACACGACTGAAGTGACAGCAGCAGCAGCAGCAGATGTGAGACACATGATAAGGAATAGCCTTCAGTTATTTACTAAAGACGATGACTTAGTAATGATTACATAGCTCATTCTGATGATAAAATGACTGAGGAAAATGTCCTGAAGACAAAGTTATCTGAAATACAATACTGTAAGATGAGAAAAGATGATGGGCTAGAAATGACAGGTAGGAGAAGGCTGAGTGCAGCCTTGCTATCCATCCATGGAGTGCGGGTCATGGGAGGGTGAAGAGGTCACCTGTGCTGTCAGCTTCGGGTTGTGTTTCTGTGAGGCAAAGAGCCACAGATTAAAGTTAGTCCGGTCACATACGAGATGAGATGGAAGGGGCTGCCTGGAGGGGGAAATAAAGAACGGGGGCGGGCAGGGCAGAGATTGATATGGGGACAAGGACAGTGCCTTCCTGGCGGGACAGGTGGCGCCTGAACCTGACGGGGATGGAAAGCGTGGCCCCTGGGGCATGTATCAGGAGAGTCCCACCACATGCCACGCTGTCGGGAACATCTCAGCGAACGTCGGCCATGTCGTTCGCAGTCGCCAGGGCTTGTCTTCTATTCTAGCAACTTAGATCCAGCAGCCAAGAGGCCCTGGTGTTCGCCATGCCTCCCACTTTCTCGCTCTGTCTGCCTGTCATCTCCCTGTCTGGCTTTGCCCTGCAGAACCCTCACACCTCGCGTTAGCTGGACTAGCCCTAGGTTTCTGTTTTCCTCCAAGGGTTTCCCTGAGGAAGGACAATCCACTAGGAGAAAGGATTAGTAACTTCATTCTCTCCACACCCCTTTTTGCTTGGGATCCAGGAAAAAATAAAGCTGAATTTGTTTCTCAGCTCAAGCAATTCTAGAAGATCTTATGCTCTGTATTTCTGTGTCTAAACTCCAATCAGAGCTTTATAGAATTTTCGGTGGTTAATTTCTGTCTTTCTTATTTTTTTTTAATTGATTAAGTTTGTACTTTGGTATTGTAACTATTTTAGGAAGTCCTTTGAAGCCTTTTTGAAATGAATTGAAAATTAATAAGTAAAAGTAATCAAATGCTCTTTCTAATCTTTTGCGTCCTTTGGCATAATCCGCTCAGCTCCTCTCTGCCTTAGAGCCAGTTTTTTGTCAGTGGGTCAATTTCACATCTTCTTCTATCTGATGTTCTGTTTTTAGCAACTCTCAACAGTTATCTTTCGATTAAAAAAAAAGTCCCCCATCTTACTAGTTGCAAAACTTTTTGTTTCTCCTCACTTTTCTCAAGAATCCTGATTTTTTTTTCCTTCTGAACTCATTACTGTTTCCACTGATCAGAAAATGAAACCTTTCCTTACAACAAATTTTCTTCTTCAAATGTATTTTATTCTTAATAACAAGTCTTAGTCATCACCCTGTATCTCCTACATAATGAATATTTTCTGCTGTCCAGTTTTTCTTGGGTCAGATGGCCTGCTTTCTAATTTCTAGAGGGAAAGGACATAAAGGAGACCCATAATCTTCTCTTTGTTGGAGTTATTCTCTCTTAAGAAAGATTTATTTTTCCAAATTTTAGATTGCATATGGAGCCCGGGAATAAATGAAGATAATAATTTATAATAGAAGTTGTTTGGAGGTACATGTTATGCAACCAGGGAAGCTCCCACAGAGGGCCAACTGGACTCAGACTGGTTCTCAACTTGGACTTTGTTTCTTGGCTTTGACGCACCATGCAACTATATATTGCTTTTCAACTTGGCAGCCAAGGTTATCAGAATCAGAGTTCCCCTGCCCAGTGTTCTTAACCTACAGTTGCTGACTTTTCATTTCCTCCCAAGCTTGTCTTGACTTCCACTTTCCATTAACTGAGAACTAGAATATTCGCTTAAGCATTTAAACACTCTAGAGAATTTAATAAACCCTTATGGGCTATCTACGGAACAAAAGATAAAGTCTTAAAATCTTGATATTCCCTGTCTCAATTCCAGTTCCAGAGTCTGGAAAATCAGATCAGCATCTTAGGGGTTCACTTGCATCCAGTATTGAAAATAAGTTTTCTAGGATACAGACATGTGCCTTGTAGTTTGTTTTACTAACTTCAAAAATCTATTTTTGAATCTATGGTACATTTATTCTGTAAAGTTAATCTCTTGTTACTATACAACAGTAGATAATTTTCATAGACTTACTTATTTAAGTCAGTTGTCTTGATAAGTATTTTTTAAATACTATGGATACATTTACAAATACGTAGAAACCTATCTGATTCTAGAGAAAGTGCAATTGAGGTGGAAATATACAGATGAATTTAGCTTGATAGGAAACTTTTGACCATTTGTATTTTTAGAAGTGACTGCAGATAGTGGAATGGAAGAACCCCATATAAAAAACCCATACTATGAAATTTTCACCATGGAGTCACTAAAATATTTATTGTTTATAAAACGTTTCTCCCCCCTTGAACAGTCTTTGAAATATTACTCACTAAAAACGTCTCCCCAATGAAGGATTGTTCTAAAGTGCAATTGGCTTTTTTCCTCTTCTCTGCAGTCAAGGAGGATCTATAAAATGGTAAATATTCAAATGTTCTTGTAAAGTACTATATATTTCCCTGTCTCAGACAAGTAGAGGACTGTGTTGGCAGAAGTCAGCTTCTGCTTATTAAGTAATATTGCCATGGCTTATAAAAGGGAAGCAGCAAAGCCGTAGTGAACCTTTGACATATCACTCAGCATTACTCCTTTCAGAATTATGGAAGACATACTTAAGTCTGAATCAGGGAATAATGCCAGAGAAAATAAATATCCACTTTTGGGGGACAGCAGTTTAAAATATATTAAAATTTAGAAATGTTCATAGTCACACTCACATTCTTTGATTTACTCCCTTCTATTAATATATAACCAGCATGCAGTGCTCAAACTCACCTTTTGAGGTTTGGATTATCACTCTGGCTAATTTTTTTTATAGTCCTATGTAAACTTAGTCCAGTTATAATTTTGCCAAATAATTAGTATCAGAGAAGTGTCTTTTTTCTCTTGCAGAAATAACGCAACCAAGATATATTCAGTTTAGTCACTCAGTCGTGTCCGACTCTTTGCGATCCCACAGAACGTAGCATGCCAGGCCTCCCTGTCCATCACCAACTCCTGGAGTTTACCCAGACTCACGTCCATTGAGACAGTGATGCCATCCAACCATCTCATCCTCTGTCATTCCCTTCTCCTCCCGCCCTCAATCTTTCCCAGCATCATGGTCTTTTCCAATGAGTCAGCTCTTCGCATCAGGTGGCCAGAGAATTGGAGTTTCAGCTTCAAATCAGTCACTCAGCACTNGTGATGCCATCCAACCATCTCATCCTCTGTCATTCCCTTCTCCTCCCGCCCTCAATCTTTCCCAGCATCATGGTCTTTTCCAATGAGTCAGCTCTTCGCATCAGGTGGCCAGAGAATTGGAGTTTCAGCTTCAAATCAGTCACTCAGCACTGGTCTCCTTTAGAATGGACTGATTGGATATCCTTGCAGTCCAAGGGACTCTCAAGAGTCTTGTACAACACCACAGTTCACATCAATTTCACATCCATACATGACTACTGGAAAAACCATAGCTTTGATTGACGGACCTTTGTCAGCAAAGTAATGTCTCTGCTTTTTAATATGCTATCTAGGCTGGTCATAACTTTCCTTCCAAGGAGTAAGCATTTTTTAATTTCATGACTGAAGTCACCATCTGCAGTGATTTTGGAGCCCCCCCAAAATATAGTCAGCCACTGTTTCCACTGTTTCCCCATCTATTTGCCATGAAGTGATGAGACCAGATGCCATGATCTTTGTTTTCTGAATGTTGAGCTTTAAGCCAACTTTTTCACTCTCCTCTTTCACTTTCATCAAGAGGCTTTTGAGTTCCTCTTCACTTTCTGCCATAAGGGTGGTGTCATCTGCATATCTGAGGCTGTTGATATTTCTCCCAGCAATCTTGATTCCAGCTGTGCTTCATCCAGCCCAGTGTTTCTTTCTCATGATGTACTCTGCATAGAAGTTAAATAATCAGGGTGACAATATACAGCCTTGACGTACTCCTTTTCCTATTTGGAACCAGTCTGTTGTTCCATGTCCAGTTCGAACTATTGCTTCCTGACCTGCATATAGGTTTCTCAAGAGGCAGGNCGGCATAGAAGTTAAATAAGCAGGGTGACAATATACAGCCTTGACGTACTCCTTTTCCTATTTGGAACCAGTCTGTTGTTCCATGTCCAGTTCGAACTATTGCTTCCTGACCTGCATATAGGTTTCTCAAGAGGCAGGTCAGGTGGTCTCATATTCCCAACTCTTTAAGAATTTTCCAGTTTGTTGTGATGCACACAGTGAAAGGCTTTGGCATAGTCAATAAAGCAGAAATAGATGTTTTTCTGGAACTCTCTTGCTTTTTCGATGATCCATCAGATGTTGGCAATTTGATCTCTGGTTCCTCTGCCTTTTCTAAATCCAGCTTGAACATCTGGAAGTTCATGATTCACATATTGCTGAAGCCTGGCTTGGAGAATTTTGAGCATTTTTTTGCTAGCGTGTGAGATGAGTTCGGTAGTTTGAACATTCTTTGGCATTGCCTTTCTTTGGGATTGGAATGAAAACTGACCTTTTCCAGTCCTATGACCACTGCTGAGTTTCCCAAATTTGCTGGCATATTGAGGGTAGCACTTTCCCAGCATCATCTTTCAAGATTTGAAACAGCTCAACTGGAATCCATCACCTCCACTAGCTTTGTTCGTAGTGATGCTTTCTAAGGCCCACTTGACTTCACATTCCAGGATGTCTGGCTCTAGGTGAGTGATCACACCATCATACTTATCTGGGTCATGAAGATCTTTTTTGTATAGTTCTTCTGTGTTTTCTTGCCACCTCTTCTTAATATATTCTGCTTCTATTAGGTCCATACCATTTCTGTCCTTTATTGAGCCCATCTTTGCATGAAATGTTCCCTTGGTATCTCTAATTTTCTTGAAGTGATCTCTAGTCTTTCCCATTCTGTTGTTTTCCTCTATTTCTTTGCATTGATCACTGAGGAAGGCTTTCTTATCTCTTCTTGCTATTCTTTGGAACTCTGCATTCAAATGGGTATATTTTCCTTTTCTTCTTTGTTTTTCACTTCTCTTCTTTTCAAAGCTATCTGTAAGGCTTCCTCAGAGAGCCATTTTGCTTTTTGCATTTCTTTTTCTTGGGGATGGTCTTAATCCCCGTCTCCTGTATAATGTCAGAAACCTCTGTCCATAGTTCATCAGGTACTCTACCAGATCTAGTCTCTTAAATCTATTTCTCACTTCCACTGTATAATCAAAAGAGATTTGATTTAGGTCATACCTGAATGGTCTAGTGGTTTTCCCTACTTTCTTCAATTTAAGTCTGAATTTGGCAATAAGGAGTTCATGATCTGAGCCACAGGCAGCTCCCAGTCTTGTTTTTGCTGATGGTACAGAGCTTCTCCATCTTTGGCTGCAAAGAATATAATCAATCTGATTTCGGTATTGACCATCTGGTGATGTCCATGTGTAGAGTCTTGTGTTGTTGGAAGAGGGTGTTTCCTAAGACCAATACGTTCTCTTGGCAAAATTCTATTAGCCTTTGCTGTGCTTCATTCTGTACTCCAAGGCCAAATTTGCCTGTTACTCCAGGTGTTTCTTGACTTCCTACTTTTGCATTCCAGTCCCCTGTAATGAAAAGGACAACTTTTTTGGTTGTTAGTTGTAAAAGGTCTTATTTAATTAAACACGTTTTGGCTCTTCGTTGCAAGCTGACGTGGCTGTGGCCGATTATTAAGGATTCTTTTTCAAAACTCGTGTCCCTGAACACTTGGGGAAATGCAGTGAAATATTAATGAAAGATACAAAATCATAATTAAATGATGAGTGTTTATTTTTAGATTACCAAACTACCTTTCTACCACTTTTCTAAATTCTCAGGCCTTTGTAAATTCTGTGCTTATTGAGCTATTTGGAAATTACTAGTAGTGGAGGTCTTTTGCCTAAGTAGGAGTGGAGAGATGGAGGAAGAAATTTTTGTAGTAACTTAGACTGAACTCCTGGAGAAGGCAATGGCACCCCACTCCAGTACTCTTGCCTGGAAAATCCCATGGATGGAGGAGCCTGGTAGGCTGCAGTCCATGGGCTTGCGAAGAGTTGGACACAACTGAGCGACTTCACTTTCACTTTTCACTTTCATGCACTGGAGAAGGACATGGCAACCCACTCCAGTGTTCTTGCCTGGAGAATCCCAGGGACGGGGGAGCCTGGTGGGCCTGTCTGAAAATGGTTAACTTAGACTGAACTCCTGAAAATATTGTTACACTTGTAGCCCTGTAAATAACTTACTGTATGCTCTTAGACAATTTATATGAAACCTTTCAGTAGAAATATATCAAGTCCCCACAATGGGATCATGTATGTGTAATCCTTTCTGGTAGAGCCATTCATGAATGTGTGTATGTGCTTGTGTGCTAAGTAGCTTAGTTGTGTCTGCCTCTGTATGACCCTATGGACTGTAGCCTGCCAGGCTCCTCAGTCCTTGGAATTCTCCGGACAAGAATATTGGAGTGGGTTGCCATGCCTTCCTCCAGGGAATCTTCCTGACCCAGGGATCGAACCTGTGTCTCTTGCATCTCCTACATTGGCAGGCAGGTTCTTTACCACTAGTGCCACCTGGGAAGCCCTCCTGAAGGACCAGATTGCCTTTTAACAATGTCCAATTGTGTGTGTGTTTGTGTGTGTTTTCATAATACCCAACCAAATCTTGGCAAACGTATCCACAGGGCAACCATGTTAGTAGCAACTCCCTCCACCTGTCACTTGCTAGCATGCTAACTGCAAAAATTCCAGAGAAATGTGTCTCTTGCATCTCCTACATTGGCAGGCAGGTTCTTTACCACTAGTGCCACCTGGGAAGCCCTCCTGAAGGACCAGATTGCCTTTTAACAATGTCCAATTGTGTGTGTGTTTGTGTGTGTTTTCATAATACCCAACCAAATCTTGGCAAATGTATCCACAGGGCAACCATGTTAGTGGCAACTCCCTCCACCTGTCACTTGCTAGCATGCTAACTGCAAAAATTCCAGAGAAAGTTCTATGATGCATACTAATTGAAGGAGCTTTGCAATGGACAAACCCAAGTTATACCTTTCCAGATTTATTGTCTCATCTGCCTGCCTCTTGAGAAATCTGTATGCAGGTCAGGAGGCAACAGTTAGAACTGGACATGGAACAACAGACTGGTTCCAAATAGGAAAAGGAGTACGTCAAGGCTGTATATTGTCTCCCTGCTTATTTAACTTATATGCAGAGTACATCATGAGAAACGCTGGAATGGAAGAAGCACAAGCTGGAATCAAGATTGCCGGGAGAAATATCAATAACCTCAGATATGCTGATGATACCACCCTTATGGCAGAAAGTGAGGAAGAGCTAAAAAGTCTCTTGATGAAAGTGAAGGAGGAGAGAGAAAAAGTTGGCTTAAAGCTCAACATTCAGAAAACGAAGATCATGGCATCCGGTCCCATCACTTCA
>SJYX01001045.1:111794-220198 GCA_006410675.1 Oreotragus oreotragus | reverse complement strand
CTGAACTGAACTTAGTCTACCTAAATAATGGCTAGTCTAGGAACACACCATGCTCTTTTTGCCTCTGTATGTTTTCCTGGAATGCCCATCAAGCCTGCTGCTGCCTGGCAAATGTATGGTCACATTTCCTGACTCAATTCAAGCACCAGTTCCTCTGTGAAGGTTTCCCAAATTTCCTTCCCTCTCCTCAACACGCTTTGGCTCTGGAACTCCCTTATTTAGGTCATTCTGTACTAACAGGGCTTCCCTGGGGGCATCAGACAATAAAGAATCTGCCTGCAATGCAGGTGACTTTGGGTTCGATCCCTGGGTTGGGAAGATCCCATCAAGAAGGGAATGGCAACCCAGTCCAGTGTTCTTGCCTGGAGAATCTCATGGACAGAGGAACCTGATGAGTTATAGTCCATGGGGTCCATGGGGTGGCAAGAGGCGGACACTGCTGGACAACTAAAGCACCATAGTAGTGCTTGTTTTAATAGTTAATAGATTGTGTTCAGATCTGCTGGTTTGTTTACATATGCGATTCCTGTATCCCCAGGGCTTCCAGCCTAGAGAATAAAGTGTAGGGTCACAGTAACTGGACAAAAAGGCATTTGTCTAGCTTCTTTCTTAACTGTTGGTAGGCATGGGGTTGTCTCCTATAAGCCTGTTCAGTAGTCCTTTTATCTTCCAAGTTGTAGGTAGTATTTCTCTCTTCTACAGCTTGCTCATCGATGCCCCTTGGAAACTGCCAAAGACCAATATCCTTTGTTTTTCCTTTTCTCTTCCACGTGGAGGCTGGTCCGGTGTTCTGTGTAAATCACCATGCTTTGTCTGTGTACCAGTGTCCTTCAAAAGGCTCCCTGATGGTGAAAGTTATTTCCATCCCTCCGATCTTGTGGTCTGTCCCACTGTCATCAAGGGTCCTGATTTGTGCTGTCAGTGCCTGACCAAAGTTTTTACAAAATAACTCTTCTAGTCCCCCTGCTCTTTCACACACACACAAACAAAATACACTGAGAAACTATTTTCTCTTCTTCCAAGGCTACACATTTAAGTGAAAGAGTCTCTGTGTAACATGCATGTACTCTAAGTAAATTGACTCAGGAAGTTCTAGGGCCATATTGCTAGGCAACCAAAAAATAATAAGAAAATTTTTGGCTGAGTTAGCCTTCATTTACCTACAATAGTCATCTAACTCCAAACCCAAGAATTAAATTCTTTTGAGAGGAGTTCCATTTATCATGTATGTGTGTGTACATATATTCATAATATATAATCATTGTGATGTTTTTATTGTATAATATTTTATTGTATTATTGTATAATACTTTTATAATTTATTTTATTATATAATACTTTCTTCCCTGCCACCCCAAAATATTAAAATAGTCTTGTTTTTGGCTTCTTTCCAGCCCTGCTGATTGATATATTTAGGTACCAAAATTATTTTCTATTAATATCAAACTTTCAAAACAGAACACTTCCTTTGATGGTGAAATACCAGATATCAATTCCTTGTCTGTTTCTCAGAATCCCATGTTACGAGTCCCTGGGAGGAGGAGATTTTTAACTTCACACACCAATATTCTACAAGAATATTTTCTACTCCTTGTAATAGAGAAAGCATTTTGTTTTAGTTTTTCAAATAATTACACACTTGGTTCAGAAATTGGTTGTTATAGTCGTTAAATAACCAAATTAAGACTTTTTGAAACTTGGTAAGACATAGATACAAAAGAAAAGAGACTTGGTCTTTTTATAAATTAAATTAATTTAAATTCATTTTCATCTTTGAAAAGAGTTCACAAAAGCTGCCAAAGTTGGTATGGAAAGACAACTTTAAGAGATCTGGAAGAGTTTACAAATTTATGTTTATTTCATATCAAATGTTTTATAAGTATTTTTAAATTCTCACTTCAGTATTGAGGGTCCACAAGAACACCACTTATATGCAGACTACATCATGCGAATTGCTGGGCTGGATGGAGCACAAGCTGAAATCAAGATTACCAGGAGAAATATCAATAACCTCAGATACACAGATGATACCACCCTTAGGGCAGAAAGCAAAGAGGAACTAAAGAGCCTCTTGGTGAAAGTGAAAGAGGAGAGTGAAAAAGTTGGCTTAAAGCTTAACATCCAGAAAACCAAGATCATGGCATCTGGTCCCACTTCATGGCAAATAGATGGGGAAAAATGGAAACAGTGAGAGACTTTATTTGGGGGGACTCGAAAATTACTGCAAGTGGTGACTGCAGCCATGAAATTAAAAGACGCATGCTCCTTGGGAGAAAAGCTATAACCAACCTAGACAGCATATTAAAAAGCAGAGGCATTACTTTGCCAACAAAGATCCATCTAGTCAAAGCTATGGTTTTCCAGTAGTCATATCCAGTAAGGCTATGAAAGTTGGACTATAAAGAAAGCTGAATGCCAAAGAATTGATGCTTTTGAACTGTGGTGTTGGGGAAGACTCTTGGGAGTCCCTTGGACTGCAAAGATCAAACCAGTCCATCCTGAAGGAAATCAGTCCTGAATATTGATTGAAAAGACTGATGCTGAAACCAGTAGTCATATCCAGTAAGGCTATGAAAGTTGGACTATAAAGAAAGCTGAATGCCAAAGAATTGATGCTTTTGAACTGTGGTGTTGGGGAAGACTCTTGGGAGTCCCTTGGACTGCAAAGATCAAACCAGTCCATCCTGAAGGAAATCAGTCCTGAATATTGATTGAAAAGACTGATGCTGAAGCTGAAACTCCAATATTTTGGCCACCTGATACAAAGAAAAGACTTGTTTGAAAAGACCCTGATGCTGGGAAAGATTGAAGGCAGGAGGAGAAGGGGATGACAGAGGATGAGATGGTTGGATGGCATCACTAATTTGGTGGACATGAGTTTGAGTAGGCTCTGGGAGTTGGTGATGGACAGGGAAGCCTGGCATGCTGCAGTCCATGGGGTTGCAAATAGTCAGACATGACTGAGCAACTGAACTGAATGAGCTTAAAATAATCTTAAATTTCTCATATCCACGAAAGGGCTCACAACAGAAGGATGCAATGAAGATTTTAAAAATGAAGGAACTAAGTTATTCTCAGCAATCACAAATATGAATCGAAATACTGCAGGAGTCATCATCACACAGCGTGTTTCCATACATGTCAGCACTTGGTCCTCTTACTGTTCCACATCTCACTATCACTCAAAAGAAACCAAAGGAAATGACAAATAAGGGGACAAATCATGTTTTAAGTGGGGATATGGAGAGTCTGCTTTTTGTCCTTGTGCTCCACAGCATGTTGTCGTCAAACTGATCTGTCCCCAGCCCACCTCCACTCTGTCCTCCACCCCATGGAGGATTTGGCATGTACAAGAGTCAATGGGATAAGCTCTTCTTGATTAATGCACATGTTTTGTTTTACACAGCAGCATGTCAGTTCTCTCTTAAAGAAGCTGTAAGAAAGAATGAAATAATTCCATTTGCAATATCATGGATGGATCTAGAGATTAGCATACTAAGTGAAGTGAGCCAGACAGAGAAAGACAAATACCATATAATATTACTTATCTATGGAATCAAAAGAATTATATAAATGAAAAAGTGAAAGTGTTAGTCTCTCAGTCATGTCCAGCTCTTTGCGATCCTGTGGCCAGTATCCCGCCAGTCTCCTCGGTTCCTGAAATTCTCTAGGCAAGAATACTGGAATGGGCTGCCATTCCCTTCTCCAGGGGATCTTCCCAACCCAGGGATCAAACCTGTAGGCAGATTCTTTACCATCTGAGCCACCAGCCAGAGAAGCAGACTCACAGACATGGAAAACAAATTTATGATTGCCAAAGGGGAAGCAGGGGCAAGTTAGGAATTTGGGACTGACATCTGATTTTATTACATATAAAGTAGATAAGCAATAAGAACTTACTGTGTTGCACAGGAAACTATAGTCAGCATCTTGTAATAACCTGTAATGGAAAAGATCCTGAAAAAGAACACACACACACACACACACACACACAACTAAATCATTTCTCTGTATACCTGAAACATTGTAAATCAACTATAAACTTCAGTAAAAAAAAAAAAAAGAATCTATCTTTTCTGTACATGGGCAGGGGCATTGCCAGCTTTCTTAAAACTGGAGAGAAGTATCAGCATGTCTACTCTAAAGATGTTCAACTGTGCAGTCAGAACAGCGGGGCCAGTTTCACTTTGGGTTTGCGGTCAGTGCCTTGATATAAGTCAGATTGTCAGTGAGTGAGTCATTGCTACTTTTATATGTTATCTATGTTTTATTATTAAATCAGATGTAGAAGAGTGCTGATAAATTAGTAAGAACTTATTCATTTGGACTCTGCTCAATTTCAAGATCTCCTCACCTCCAAATGCTTGGGACTTAATTTTATAGAAAAATTGTACTTTCTGCCAGAAAGAAAAACACTAATACAGTATACTAACACATATATATGGAATTTAGAAAGATGCTAATGATAACCCTGTATGCGAGAAAGCAAAAGAGACACAGATGTATAGAACAGTCTTTTGGACTCTGTGGGAGAGGGAGAGGGAGGGATGATTTGGGAGAATGGCATTGGAACATGTATAATGTCATATAAGAAATGAATCACCAATGCAGGATACAGGATGCTTGGGGCTGGTGCACTGGGATGACCCAGAGGGATGCTATGGGGAGGGAGGTGGGAGGGGGTTCAGGATGGGGAACACGTGTACACCCGTGGAAGATTCATGTTGATGTATGGCAAAACTAACACAATATTGTAAAGTAATAAAAAAATAAAGAAAAATAAAGAAAAATTATTCTTTTGCCAAACTGATAAATTCATTGTTCTTTGGTGCTTTCATTAGAAACCTTTGCAAATCTCTTTAATAATAATTGTAAAAGTAGAAAATAAACATTTTTGTCTTAAATCAGCTTTAACATCATTTTAACAAAAAATGTGAGGACAAGCAGGAAAAACAGTAGTAGTCCCACTGCTTTTCGTCCCTGAGAAGGGTGGACACATTGAGTAATGAATTATTGATTCCGTGTTGATGAACCTGAGTTTATCCTGAAATTTCTGCCTTAGATTGGGGAATAGCTAGAATCTAACCTCTCTTTACTGATTACAAACCTTGGTGAGATTTGAGCAACCATAGGAAATACAGGTTACTGACCTTTTCCTAACAAAACTATCTCTTCATACAATTTAATTTATCCAACAACTCTATTTCACCATTTCTGTGCATGGCAAATAACAGGCGCTACTGGAAGGGAAAATCAATAGTGTATTGGATAAATACACAAAAAGATTGGTGTTTATCAGGGTAGACTCTAAAGATGTCCAGCTTCATATAGAAGCAAGGAAATCCATTTTATTCCCAAGCAAATATTGTGTATTTTNTTCTGTACATGGGCAGGGGCATTGCCAGCTTTCTTAAAACTGGAGAGAAGTATCAGCATGTCTACTCTAAAGATGTTCAACTGTGCAGTCAGAACAGCGGGGCCAGTTTCACTTTGGGTTTGCGGTCAGTGCCTTGATATAAGTCAGATTGTCAGTGAGTGAGTCATTGCTACTTTTATATGTTATCTATGTTTTATTATTAAATCAGATGTAGAAGAGTGCTGATAAATTAGTAAGAACTTATTCATTTGGACTCTGCTCAATTTCAAGATCTCCTCACCTCCAAATGCTTGGGACTTAATTTTATAGAAAAATTGTACTTTCTGCCAGAAAGAAAAACACTAATACAGTATACTAACACATATATATGGAATTTAGAAAGATGCTAATGATAACCCTGTATGCGAGAAAGCAAAAGAGACACAGATGTATAGAACAGTCTTTTGGACTCTGTGGGAGAGGGAGAGGGAGGGATGATTTGGGAGAATGGCATTGGAACATGTATAATGTCATATAAGAAATGAATCACCAATGCAGGATACAGGATGCTTGGGGCTGGTGCACTGGGATGACCCAGAGGGATGCTATGGGGAGGGAGGTGGGAGGGGGTTCAGGATGGGGAACACGTGTACACCCGTGGAAGATTCATGTTGATGTATGGCAAAACTAACACAATATTGTAAAGTAATAAAAAAATAAAGAAAAATAAAGAAAAATTATTCTTTTGCCAAACTGATAAATTCATTGTTCTTTGGTGCTTTCATTAGAAACCTTTGCAAATCTCTTTAATAATAATTGTAAAAGTAGAAAATAAACATTTTTGTCTTAAATCAGCTTTAACATCATTTTAACAAAAAATGTGAGGACAAGCAGGAAAAACAGTAGTAGTCCCACTGCTTTTCGTCCCTGAGAAGGGTGGACACATTGAGTAATGAATTATTGATTCCGTGTTGATGAACCTGAGTTTATCCTGAAATTTCTGCCTTAGATTGGGGAATAGCTAGAATCTAACCTCTCTTTACTGATTACAAACCTTGGTGAGATTTGAGCAACCATAGGAAATACAGGTTACTGACCTTTTCCTAACAAAACTATCTCTTCATACAATTTAATTTATCCAACAACTCTATTTCACCATTTCTGTGCATGGCAAATAACAGGCGCTACTGGAAGGGAAAATCAATAGTGTATTGGATAAATACACAAAAAGATTGGTGTTTATCAGGGTAGACTCTAAAGATGTCCAGCTTCATATAGAAGCAAGGAAATCCATTTTATTCCCAAAATTTAATTTATCCAACAACTCTATTTCACCATTTCTGTGCATGGCAAATAACAGGCGCTACTGGAAGGGAAAATCAATAGTGTATTGGATAAATACACAAAAAGATTGGTGTTTATCAGGGTAGACTCTAAAGATGTCCAGCTTCATATAGAAGCAAGGAAATCCATTTTATTCCCAAGCAAATATTGTGTATTTTAAATGTATGCAAAATTCTGAGGCTGTCTTTTATGTTATCAGTCTGATTATTTCCTCTCCAACTGAAAAATATGAAATTATGATCAACTTGTGCTTCCTCATATTTCATTCCTGGCATGAAAACAGTATTTTAGTATGCTGTGGTATAATACTTCTAAACATTATGGAATCATTTCATCTCTCAAATCTTGTTGTTTTTCTGCATAATCAAAATAGTTACTCCACGTAAGGCAAGTCGGACGTCTGAATAGAGTTGTGACAGACTAAATGGAAATAATTTGTTGATGGTTATTCATTAAGACAATTAAAAATACTGAGTCTGTCATTCTGATATGATCTTGTATAATGTAAAATTAGTGTTCACTTTGATAATTAAACTGCAATGTTTATATTAATAATATTTTATCTTAGTAAAATAAGTTGTTGATTTCATCTTGCAAATTATTGCTAAGTTTGACTTTCATCCAGTGTTGAATCCTGGTCATTTAAATAAGAGAGTTATTCTATAACAGAGAGGCACATGAAAATGTCAGGGTGGTAATCCAGTTATCAAACTGCCTGAGTTCTTCCTTGAGACTTGCTTTGCAAATTGTCTCAGTCATTTGTTTATATTAAAGTGACACTTTGTCTTAAAGATTATGATGGGGAAATGGTGATATTGTTTTAATGAAAAAATAATATTGTAATTATATTATCTTTGACATAATGACTTTTAAAGGATCATTATTGTATTTGCTACCTATTGTAGCAATTTGCTACCTATTGTAGAAATATGACTTGTTTTCCAGTGTTTATGTTTTTATTGACATTAGTGACAAAGTCTTCCAAAAAGAATATGATAAACACTTTTTGATTGGGTTGCTTGTTTTTCTGGTATTGAGTTGTATGAGCTGCTTGTATATTTTGGAAATTAATCCTTTGTCAGTTGTTTCATTTGCTATTATTTTCTCCCATTCTGAGGGTTGTCTTTTCACCTTGCCTATAGTTTCCTTCTCAAAAGAAGACATACAGATGGCTAACAAACACATGAAAAGATGCTCAACATTGCTCATTATTAGAGAAATGCAAATCAAAACTATAATGAGCTATTACCTCATACCAGTCAGAATGGACATCATCAAAAAATCTACCAACAATAAATGCTGGAGAGGGTGTAGATAAAACGGAATACTCTTGCACTGTTTGTGGGAATGTAAATTGATATAGTGACTATGGAAGATGGTTTGGAGATTCCTTAAAAAACTAGGAATAAAACCACCATATGACCCAGCAATCCCACTCCTAGGCATATACCCTGAGGAAACCAAAATTGAAAAAGACACATGTATCCCATTGTTCACTGCAGCACTATTTACAATAGCTAGAACATGGAAGCAACCTAGATATCCATTGACAGATGACTGGATAAAGAAGTTGTGGTACATATACACAAGGGAATATTACTCAGCCATAAGTAGGAAAGCATTTGAGTCGGTTCTAATGAGGTGGGTGAACCTAGAGCCTATTATTCAGAGTGAAGTAAGTCAGAAACAGAAAGATAAATATCATATTCTAATGCATATATAGACTTCCCTGATGGCTCAGAGGTTAAAGCGTCTGCCTGCAATGCAGGAGACCTGGGTTCCATCCCTGGGTAGGGAAGATCCTCTGGAGAAGGAAATAGCAACCCACTCCAGTATTCTTGCCTGGAGAATCCCATGAACAGAGAAGCCTGGTGGGCTACAGTCCACGGGGTCGCAAAGAGTTGGACACGACTGAGCAACTTAACTAACTAATGCATGTATACAGAATCTAGAAAAATGGTACTGAAGAATTTATTTACAGGGCAGCAAGGGAGAAACAGACATAGAGAATAGAGTTATAGACATGGAGAGAGGGGAGAAGAGGGTGAGGTGTATGGAAAGAGTAACATGGAAACTTACATTATCATATGTAAAATAGATAGCCAACAGGAGTTTGCTGTATGGCTCAGGAAACTCAAACAGGGGCTCTGTATCAACCTACAGGGGTGGGATTGGGAGGGAGTTGGGAGGGAAGTTCAAAAGGAAGGGGATATATGTATATATATGTATACCTATGGCTGATTCATGTTGAAGTTTGACAGAAAACAACAAAATTCCATAAAGCAATTATTCTTCAATTAAAAAATAATTTAAAAAAGAATGTGGTAAATGTTTTATATTTTTTAAGATGTCATTTTTATTTTACATTCCCTGCACAAGGTTAAATTGGGGAGGTATTGTTTTAAAACTGAAATGGATAGAGAGAGGGGAGGTGAGAGAGAGAAACAGAGTCTTGCCAAGTAATTACATTGAATATTCTCTCAGGGGGAAAAAGTGTCAAAAAACTAGAGAAGTCGTGGAAATGGAAAGAATAAATTAACTTCTTGTAAAATCATTTTCCACATCATTAGAATATTTGTTTTCAAATGTCAGAAGCAGATGAAATAATTTTACTACAGATATTGCTTCAAGGATGAGGCTGAAACGCAGCAGTATAACAGTGGTGTACAGAACTTCCCCAAGGTGTACAACAAGGCGAGATTGCTCGCTGAGCAGAAAGAATGGTGCGCTTTGTGACTGAACTTTTGAGTTGTTTCTGCTTGGATGTGGGATAATTATACATGATGACATATTGTCAAGCACAGACAGCAATATCTGCTAGCCATATTTATTAAGATCGTATGCGCATGGAGCATTAAAATGCCATATAACACAATTTGAGTTTTAAGGAATTTCAAGGCACATTAAAAAATGACATTAGACCAAATCAACAGTCTTTGCCTTCTGCTATAAATCTTCTCATTTTTGTTTTCTTTTTTTCTCTCATAATTAATAACCTTCATTCCTTTGGCATTTGCAAACATCCACCTCCTTGAAAAGTCTTTCATTTTTTTCCCCCTTCTTTTATCTCTCTCCTCTCTCTCTTTTTTGGCCCTCTGTTATCCAGATGTTTGCTGTAATGCCAAAATTAATGACTCTTTAAAATTTACTCTTTAATTTTAAGCTTTAGACACCTGACCTTTCCTGCCTTTTTAATCTCTTGCTCTCTATTTTTTTTAATCTTTACCCAGTTGTCAAGAGCAGCTAATTAATTAGCATCCACAGTGAGCAGGAGGAAGAGTTGCAGTTGCTTGAAATGCCTTTTATCTTGCTGTTGAACTGAATCTAGAATTTTGTAAAGTCTAATTTGGCTCAGTGGGCTCTCCCATGTTTGTTAAATAAAGGACATGTTCCTAGCTTCCTTGGGTTAAGTGGAGTCAGTTGCTCTGAACAGGACGGTTCCCCTCTTTACAGGATCATAGTGGTATAATCGGGGAAGGCAATGGCACCCCACCCCAGTACTCTTGCCTGGAAAATCCAATGGACGGAGTAGCCTGGTGGGCTGCAGTCCATGGGGTCACTAACAGTCGGACAGACTGAGCGACTTCACTTTCACTTTTCTCTTTCATGCATTGGAGAAGGAAATGGCAACCCACTCCAGTATTCTTGCCTGGAGAATCCCAGGGGCAGGGGAGCCTGGTGGGCTGCCGTCTATGGGGTCACACAGAGTCGGACACGACTGAAGTGACTTAGCAGCAGCAGCAGCAGTGGTATAATGCCTGTGCTAGGAAAGGGTATTGACTTCAGATCTATGGCTCATTAAAAGACCATACAGTATACAGGATGCTTGGGGCTGGTGCACAGGGATGATCCAGAGAGATGATAAAAAAAAAAAAATTAAAAAAAAAAAGACCATACGGACTAGAAAAAATAATGTTAGCATAACAGTGTGTTTTAGACTGTTTAAAGGGCTGTGTAATTACTATCAATAGGAGTATATACTGATTAAAACTATGGAAAAGTGGGATTTTCTGCTTTCAACATGCTATTAACTATATATTAATAATAACATGCATTGTATATGGATTTGAGTAAAAATTCAGTCAGCCCAGCAGTCTTTGCATATGAATGTATAGTCTTGGGGCTGGACAGGATTATTCCCCTTGACTCCTAGAAAGGGATTTGCTCAAGATAATTTACTTGGATTTTCTGACTGTTGTGAATGTCTGGGAAGAGTGTCTGGTTTTCCTGTGGATTGTGGGTTTATGTCTAAGTGCGCCTAGTTGCATGTCAGCTATGGAGTCGACCATGAGGAAGCAAGGAGGACCTTTTCAGTCCTCTTTACCTGGTCCTGGTAGTGTGAAAGCCTCTCCACAGTCCTAAGCCTAGAGGTGCCTGGGGATTGGAAATAGGAAGATAATTGAAAAGACATTTCTAGGATTAGCAGCATAGTTCTAGGACTGTGTTTGGTGAATTAGCACATCTCTAGTAAAAACAATTACTTCCCCAAATGACTTCAATTCTCAAATTGCCTGCAAGTAACTTGTTAAAAAGACCAAAAAAAAAAAAAAAAAAGGCTTAAATTTTGTTCTTACTGGAAACCATTTAATATCAAGCAAGAGTCTTTGGTTGTATAATTTTCCATCTTTTTTTCATTTTTCATGGTTATTTAAAGATGAATAACCAGTTATAAATAAAGATTCAGGTTGTTTGGCTATAGCTGCTTTACAGGAGGAACTAAATGCCTTTTTAATTTGGAAGCAAACCGAAAACAAATGATCATGTTAGCTGAAGTGCTTCCCTTGGGGGATGTGATGGGTAAGAATGGGCAGTAGGAGTTGGCATGAGGTAGGTAATTTTGGAATGTGGTCTAGCTAAGAAATATTTTGATTTGCTTTCCTGTTGATTTCTTGGCCAGAGTTCCTGGCACAAAGTGAGGAAATCAAATTAATAGGAATTTGTGAAGTTTTAATATTTTATGTTAAAATGTCATTTAAACATTAGTCTAAAAATAATCAAGCCTAGTTTGAATTCACCAATGAAGATCTATAATTAGATTTATCCATTGTGAGGTTATGGCTCCAAATCAGAACTCAAAGTAGATGAAGAGTAAGGCTAGCTGAAACCAGCCATCCAGTCCATTGCTGAAAAGAAAATAGACCAACGAGAAGTGAAACTATGTCTTTAGGAAGAGCTGCCATCCATTTCTAAATTTAGTTGTTCAAGTCTCCGTGTCTAAATAAGACCATGCATGTGTACATGCTAAGTAGCCTCAGTCTTGTTCTACTCTGGGACCCAATGGACTGTAGCCAGCCAAGCTTCTCTGTCCATGGGATTCTCCAGGCAAGAATACTGGAGTGGGTTGCCATGCCCTCCTCCAGGGGACCTTCCTGACCCAGGAATCTACCCTGCGTCTCATGTCTCCTGTATTGGCAGGCACGTTCTTTACCACTAGCATCACCTGGGAAGCCCAGATAAGACTATAGTATATTCTATTTTTTTCACTGTGTAGAAGTTTGGTTTATTTGTTTTTAAAAGATGATATATTGTTGTTTGGNTCTACCCTGCGTCTCATGTCTCCTGTATTGGCAGGCACGTTCTTTACCACTAGCATCACCTGGGAAGCCCAGATAAGACTATAGTATATTCCATTTTTTTCACTGTGTAGAAGTTTGGTTTATTTGTTTTTAAAAGATGATATATTGTTGTTTGGTAGAAATTTCATGTATTTATTGCCACATCAGGTGGGCATGCAGGATCCTGGTTCCCTGACCAGGGATAGGTGTATTTTTGTAATTAATCAAAGAATTGTATTTTTGTGTTGAATAATCATAAAAGTTTATACAATCATATAGAAAATACTTATCTTTTTCTAAAATAATTCAGTTTTTTTTCTTATTCCAATTATCCCCCAAACTTAATGCTCTTTACATCTCATAATTTTAATTATCATTTATATCTCCAAAATAAGAGAAGACAGTTACTGTATACTATGTTTTCATAGCACTGGTAAAAGTTTGGCCTTGCTTTGAGTCAGTTTTCACATTTACTGTGAAATTCATGTATTGATTCATTATCAGACTCCCATAAGCACAGATAATTCAAAATTGAGTGTATTAAGATAGGTAGGTAGGTGAAGTTGCTCAGTCGTGTCCGACTCTTCGCGACCCCGTGGACTGTAACCTACTAGGCTTCTCCGTCCATGGGATTCTCGAGGCAAGAATACTGGAGTGGATTGCCATTTCCTTCTCCAGGGGATCTTCCCGACCCAGGGATCGAACCCGGGTCTCCCGCATTGGAGGCAGATTAAGATAAATGCTTTCAAAATGTTCAGAACATTTTGAACAAAATGTTCACATAGCACTTTAGAATAGGTCACGGATCATCATTACAACCTTAAAATCATAGTGTATCTATTTAAAAAAGTGTATTGACATAGGGAATACAATTGAATGATGTACAGTTTTTATTTCCTACTTGGCTGACTTAAGGTTATCTTGGTATAATGAGTGTGATCATTAGTGTTTTCTGTGCAAAGATTGACTCCTATAGAGATACCCTGAAGGCTTATTCTTTGGAATAGTGTTTTCTTGCCAGATGAGAATGAGAACTCACACCTCTGTATGGGTTTGATTGCTAATGGTACAAGGGAAGAGATTACCTGTTCTTAAATACACGCCAACTAACATTCCTCTAATGGCATTTATTTTAATTAGTGCATCAAACTTCTCTATAACAACTATTTTGGAATACCTGCTTTACAATCCTGAAATTAAAAAAAAAAAACCTATCTATGTTCATAATTTAAAAAACTCAATCTGATGTCATACATGGGTGGATGAGATATCCAACTTGCTTAAGGCTGCTCTAACTTCTGGTCAGCTACTCATGTTTATAGTAAAGCCATTTGAGGACCAGCTGTCTAACACTCAGTCCAGTATAAGATATATTTTAAAAATTTATTTCATGAATGGATATGTGACAAATACAACTTTCCTTTCACTAACCATTCTTAGATTGAGCTTTCAATCTCTTTTATACTCAGTCTTCTTTTTTGAAGAATCACATCATAGAATCAATTGGATAAAGAAATGGCAACCCCCTCCAGTATTCTTGCCTGGAGAATCCCATAAACAGAGGAGCCTGGCGGTCTACAGTCCATGGGGTCCCAAAGAGTCGGACACAGCTGAGAGATTGAGCCCATCATGGATTCAACATCTTTTTGAGTCAGATGAACCTCACCATGAACATTTTGAAAATGAAATGAAACCTAGTGATGCAAACTGATTTGCCCAAATTCACACACAAAGTCAGTTGTCTAATGAGAATATATGCTGACCCTAGAGTTTATACCATCTAAAAGCATTGCTTTCCAAGAGGAACTTAAGTCTTTATTACTAGTTTGATCAGTATCAGATACTTATAATTAAATATTTCTCCTAACAAAATAAGATTGTTTTTATTAACTAGCAGGAACCAGAAATGTTGCAGGACTACAGGACTATTGTCACCTCTCTGGGTGACTCAGTTCTTCTTCCTAATGGCCAGTCAGCAGGCCTTTTAGGTTTAATTCAGCACACCATCAACATAGTCTTCTAATAAATAATGTCATGATGATCTGCCTTCATATTGATATTGCCTCTGAAAAAGCAAATTTATGTTGTCCCACCATTGATCTCAACATGACAAAAGTTTTTCTTCGTGTATTTTACAACTTTGACAGGTGTATATTAATATTTTTTTTCTTAAAAATTTATTATTAGAATTGGGGCAAAACATTGCCAAACCCAATACATAAGGTCATCGGTACCCAATCAGGAGTGCACATCATGAACACCCAAGGAAGCTTTAAGACCACATAGGGCTAGACTGCACCTCAGGTATATAGAAAGAGCAACATTAGAGATGCTGTACGTGCAGGTGTAGCTTAGGACACATTACCCAGGTTCCAGATTCTAAGTAGGTTTATATTTGGGGATTTACTGGAAAGTACTCTTGGAAACAATTTCTGCAAGAAACTGGAAGGATCAGGGCGGGCAGGGGGAAAGGTTGAACAGAAATGTAATTACATTAGATGGAGGCCTCAGACAATTTCCTGGTGGCTCAGACAGTAAAGAATCTGCCTGCCATGCAGGAGACCTGGGTTTGATCCCTGGGTTAGTAAGATCCTCTGGAGAAGGGAATGGCTACTTACAGTATTCTTGCCTGGGAAATCCCATGGACAGAGGAGCCTGGCAGGCTACAGTCCATGGGGTTATAAAGGGTCTACCCCTTTGCTCAGCAACTAACACTTTCACGTACTTTCAGGCAGTTCTATAGGGAGCTTTGGAATAGTTCAAATTCAGCAAGTTTGTAGGGCTCAGTCATTGGAAGCAGACTTTCCCTGGTGGAAATGTGCCTAGGATGAGACAGCTCCCATCTGCCTTCTGGGTCATGGGCTGTTAACAGCCAATTCTCCTGGCAGCTAGGGAGGTAAGTGCCTGGGCCTAACAGGTTATCTTGGTGCTGGCTTCATCCAGATTTACTTGCTTTAAGTAGTAACTCACCTCATCTAGGAATGGCTCCTCCTGGATCATCATTGGCTTTTTTTTTTTCCCTGGTGAAATTAAAAAAAGAAATTTAGTCTGGTCAGTGTCAGTCCTGCCCCTGCAATAGAATGTGTGGCTGTGACTGATACGGTCTCCATCAGCTTGGACTCATTCTAGATCACATCTACCCTTGTCTGAAACATCTGCCAGTCTACTGGCTTCTAGATGGCTTACCTGATGAGCTGATCTATATACCTGAAGGGTCAGAGCCCCTGATTCCCATGCCCTGCACAGGCCAGTGTGCACCATGGATTTGCCAGTTCACCATCAACACTGGGTAGGAGGACAAAGAAATGCTCATCATTATCAGGTTGCAAAATTATTATTCTCTTCCCCCACTGAGTAAAGTATCCCTGCCTTGTCAAGACAGAGTCAAGTATGTGACTCTTTTCCTGTCTACTGTTGTTTTGACCCGAAGAGTCCAGAGCGACCATCAGCATTTCTAGGTTAATATTCAACAGGACTCTTTCCAATGATATCAGTGCAGAAAATTCCATGGTGGCAGTCCAGTAGTTAGGACTCATAGTTTTCACTGCCGAGGGCCCAGGATCAATCCCTAATCAGTGAACTAAGATTCCTCAAGCTGTGCGGTGTGGCCACAAAAAAAAAGAAAAAAGAAAGAAAGAAATTATATCAGTACAACTTTATACATTATGTACATTTTATAGGGTCTTCCTGGGCAACTCAGACAGAAAAGAATCTTCCTGCAATGCAGGAGATGCAGGTTTGATCCTTGGGACAAGGAGATCCCTTGAAGAAGGAAATGGCTACCTACTCCAATATTCTTGCCTGGAGAATTCCATGGACAGAGGAGCCTGGTGGACTGTAGTCCATGAGGTTTCACAGAATCAGACACGAGTGAGTGACTAACTGTCTCTCATATATTTTACAAGTTTCACTGATATCTTTACCTTAAGAACCAGCACAGAAGGGTAAAATCTAATCACAGAATCTAGGTGGTGGGTATTTGGGTGTTCACTAAAATTCTTTCAACTTGTCTGTGTAAGTTTTAGTCGCTTAGTCGTGTCCAGCTCTTTGCAGTCCCACGGACTGTAGCCCACTAGGTTCCTCTGTCCATGGGATTCTCCAGGCAAGAATACCGGAGTAGGTAGCCATTCCCTTCTCCAGGGGATCTTCCCAACCCAGGGATCAAACCCAGGTCTCCCTCATTGCAGGCAGATTCTTTACCATCTGAGCCACCTTTAATCTTTTAACTTTTCTGTATATTTGAACAATTTTATAATAAAATTTTGCAGAAAAATATCGTAAGGCTACTATATTGAAAACAGAAAAAAAAAAACACAATGGAAAAATAGTAAATTCTGGAGCTATTTATAAACATTTAAAATGCTGGTAAGCAGGATGTTAATATGAAGAAAAATAAAATTAATCCCAATATAGGAAAAGATTGATGTGATCTCAATCAATAGAAAAATATTTTTATAGAAATCAGAAAGTTGATTTCAAAAGCTGATAAGGCAAAGGAACTAAAAGACCTGAAATGATTTTTTAAAAGGTAGACAAAGACAAAAGATTCGGTATTTAATTTCAAGACTTAGTATAGTAATAAGTAATACAGAGAGTGTGGTACTAGAAAAAAGATAGACGTACAGATGAATGAAAAAGATTGAGAACTTCAGAAATAGGCTTTCACATACACAGACAAGTGACTCCGACAAAAAAATCACAATTAATTCACTGGAGAAAGGTAGTCATTTCAAAAAATGATACTGGAAAAACTGAATATCCATATGCAAAAAAATGAACTTCAACTTGTACCACATACAATACACAAAAGTTAACTTTATATGAATCATGGACTGAAATGTAAAACCTAAACTATAAAACTTGTAGAAAAATAATAGGAGAAAGGATGTGTGACCTTTGGTTATGCAAATATTCCAAAACCATGATTTATAGAAAAATTGAAAATTAGACTATCAAAATTAGAATCTTCTGCTTTTCAAAATACACTCTTAGGAAAATGAAGACAAGCCAGGCCATGGATGGGGAGAAAATAATGCAAAACATGTGTCTGGTACAGAGTTTGTATTTAGAACATATAAAAGATTGTCAAAACTCAGTAAGAAAACAGAATAGCCCAATAGAAAGCAAGATAACTAAAGAGACACTTTGCTAAAAGAGATATACAGATGTAAAATAAGTACTTGAAAAAGTGCTCAATATCATTAGAAATTAGGGAAAAGCAAATTAAAAGCACAGTGAGATACTACTATATATCAATTAGAATGTCTAATTTTTTTTTTTATTAAAAGGAATATAAAGGGCTATACTTATACCAAGGACTGGCAAGGACCCACACTATCTGGAACTTTCAAACATCGCTGGTAGGCAAACAAAATGGCCACTTTCAAAAGAAGTTTGAAAGTTCCTTGGAAAGGCAGATACACTCTTATCCTCTGCACCTGACAGCTACTCTCTGAAGTTTTGCTCTAGAGAAATGAAAACTTAGATTCGCACATAAGTACAATAAAACCTGTGTGCGAATGTTTATAACAACTTTATTCCTAATATCCAAAAATGGAAAGCATGCAAATATCTTGCAACTGGTTACTAAATAGACTATGGTACTTCCATACAGCGGAATACTACTACTCAGTAATAAAAAAGAGTCAACTATTGATACCTGCCATAACATATATTATACTGAAAGAAGCCAGGCACAAAACGTTATATACTGTATGATTCTACTCTGGAAAAGGTAGATCTGTAAGGACAGAAACCATTGAGATATGAGGCATTGAGCACCAGCTGGATTTGATTAGTAAGCAGCCTGAGGGTATGTTCTGGAGTGATGTAATTATTCTAGATCTTGATTTGCTGATGGTACTTCGATTATATGCATTTAACAAAACTCAGAATTGTACACTAAAAAGGGTAAATTATGTAAATTATACCTTAGTAAAAGAAAAACCTGAATTGGTTCAATGTGACTTTTATTGTATTCCCTGGTGAAAATGTTACTCTCTGTGAACTAAGACTTCTGTGCCCTCGGAGCCTAAAGTTATGAGGATGATAAGCAGCAGTTATTTCCCAAGTGTCACTGGCAATGATGGTAAATAGGACTGCAACTACTTTTATCCCTTCGTGTTTCTGCCCATGTTTTCTACCCAATTCAAGTTGCAATATCATGCAGTGAGATTGCATTTGACACAGGTCTTGAAAAATGACTAGAGTTGCAACAGATTTACAAAGTAGGATGAATGTCCGGGAATTAGAAATTATAAGAACCAAACCGTGAATGCAGGAAATGCACAAGTTGTTTAAGTGGAGCACTAAGTTTAAGTAGGAACTTATTGGGATAAAGAATGCAAAGAAAAGTTGGACCATATGATGATGTCATGCAAAAGAGAGGATATGTAATTCTATAACCATTCAAAGGCTCTGAAAGATAAATTGGCTGATGGTCTTTGCACACTTTAGCAAGACGGGTGGGTCAGCTCTAAAGCATTAGTGTTTTCACCTATATCTGCATTTTCATCCCCATCTACTGTTCTGGAACTAATTATCTTTCTTGTTGTATGAAACTCAAGGTTTATCATAGCTTTTTGGGCTTCCCTGGTAGCTCAGCTGGTAAAGAATTCATCTGCAATGCAGGAGACCACTGGGTCAGGAAGATCCCCCGGAGAAGGGATAGGCTACTGACTCCAGAATTTTTAGACTTCCCTGCTGGCTCAAATGGTAAAGAATCCGCCTGCAGTGTGGGAGACCTGAGTCAGGAAGATCCCCTGGAGAAGGGATAGGCTACCCACACCAGAATTCCTGGGCTTCCCTGGTGGCTCAGGCGGTAAAAAATCCGGCCGCAATGCAGGAGACCTGGGTTCTTCCCTGGTTGGGAAGATCCAGTATTCTTGCCTGAAGAATTCCCATGGACAGAGGAGCTTGGCAGGCTACAGTCCATGGGGTCACGAAGAGTCAGACATGACTGAGCGACTAAGCACCCAGCACATAGCTTTTCAGATAGATTTATATTAGGATAGTCTTGCTTTTTTCCTGACACTAATATATGCAGAGTAGATCATGAGAAACGCTGGGCTGGAGGGAGCAGAAGCTGGAATCAAGATTGCTGGGAGAAATATCAATAACCTCAGATATGCAGATGACACCACTCTTATGGCAGAAAGTGAAGAAGAACTGAAAGTGAAAGAGGAGAGTGAAAAAGTTGGCTTAAAGCTCAACATTCAGAAAACCAAGATCATGGCATCCAGTCCCATCACCTCATGGCAAATAGATGGAGAAACAGTGGAAACAGTGTCTGACTTTATTTTTCTGGGCTCCAAAATCACTGCAGATGGTGACTGCAGCCATGAAATTAAAAGATGTTTACTCCTTGGAAGGAAAGTTATGATCAACCTAGATAGCATATTCAAAAGCAGAAACTTTATTTTGCCAACAAAGGTCCGTCTAGTCAAGGCTATGGTTTTTCCAGTGGTCATGTAATGTGAGGGTTGGACTGTGAAGAAAGCTGAGCGCTGAAGAATTGATGCTTTTGAACTGTGGTGTTGGAGAAGACTCTTGAGAGTCCCTTGGACTGCAAGGAGATCCAACCAGTCCATTCTGAAGGAGATCAGTCCTGGGTGTTCATTGGAAGGACTGATATTGAAGCTAAAACTCCAATACTTTGGCCACCTGATGCGAAGAGCTGACTCATTTGAAAAGATCCTGATGCTGGGAAAGATTGAGGAAAGAATTGATGCTTTGAACTGTGGTGTTGGAGAAGACTCTTGAGAGTCCCTTGGACTGCAAGGAGATCCAACCAGTCCATTCTGAAGGAGATCAGTCCTGGGTGTTCATTGGAAGGACTGATATTGAAGCTAAAACTCCAATACTTTGGCCACCTGATGCGAAGAGCTGACTCATTTGAAAAGATCCTGATGCTGGGAAAGATTGAGGGCAGGAGGAAAAGGGGATGACAGAGGATGAGATGGTTGGATGGCATCATTGACACAATGGTCATGGGTTTGGATGGACTCCAGGAGTTGGTGATGGACAGGGAGGCCTGGCATGCTGCCGTTCATGGGGTCACAGAGTCGGACACAATTGAGCGACTAAACTGACTGAATCATATCTAGATATTTAGACTTCCCTAAGACAAAGATTTAACCTTGAATTGTAATCTCAGCAGTTAGTTCCTGAACTGTACTCCTAAACCCAGTTGTCTCTACCCAATCATCTCTAAAAGCTTTTCTGATTGCTCAGATGATAAAGATTCTGCCTGCAGTGTAGGAGACCAGGGTTTGATCCCTGAGTTAGGAAGATCCCCTGGAGAAGGGAATGGCTACCCGCTCCAGCATTCTTGCCCGGAGCATTCCATGGACAGAGGAACCTGGCAGGCTACAGTCCATGGGGTTGCAAAGAGTCAGACATGACAGTAACTAACATACGACTGGAACCCAGTAGCCTGACCATAGAACCTGCACACCTGACCTCTTTAATGTCAAGGTAAAGGTCATGTTCAAACTGGTCAGTTACAGCACAGTATGGTTATCAGGCTTGGTTGTTGGGACTTTGTGGAACAAGATTCTCTCAGTATCATGATAGGAACGTGATGGTGAAAGTAGCTTCCAGTATGTGGTACAGTCCTGAGCAAGTGAGTCTGGACTCTGGGGAAAGACACGGGAGGACAGATGGGGAAATGAGGAAAACGTGAAACATGAAGATTGGACAAGCATAGCAGGGATGGAGAAATAGAGCTGCAGTTAGGCACATAGATACTGAGCACTCCTTCCAGTTATGCCATCTAGGCATCAAGTCTTACTGATGATCCTCATCTGGTGGTGGTTCTTGAGCCTATTTTGATGTCAGGAAGGTCAGCATTGCCCCCAGAACACTGGCTCTAAGTGTCTGACCACAAAGACTGACCCCAACTCAGGAAGACTGCTGTTGAGAAATACATCATGTTCAGTGACATCCTTTATTTGTAAAGTCCATGCTTAACTATAGAGGTGGGCATTTGGTGTGTGTTTTAATACCAGCTGCACTCCAGCAGCCATTAAAATCTGACAGAACAGCAGGAAAATAGCCTCAGGCTAAGTTGACCTTCCATTCAAATCAAATGGCTTGTTTATCAAGCAAATGAATATTAAGGGTTATTAGTTCTCATTAAGGGATTTTAGCAAATTAAAAGGTTGATTGATAGCCCTTATCTGTACCCTTTTGTTCCCCATGCCAGTGCTGGTGATGTCATTGGACATTAATGAATTATAGGAAAGAAAGCACCTGCAAACACACAGAATAGCAATTGCATATTAAAATTTTTTCTTTCCAAGGGCTGAATTTTAGAACAGCCTCAAAAATGTTACAAGAAGGAAATTCACTTAATTGATTATTGCTGCTACTGTTAAAAATATCATTCTCTGTAAGTCTAGATTCTGAGCTATGACCCTAATTAATTTATTTAGAAAAAATACAGGAAAAAGGCTTAATTTTTGTTATTTTTCATTTATTAACCTCTTCAAATTTCATCTTTTATATCAATAAAATGACTGATTTTAATAACTGATACCTATTTTATATTTTAAAGGTTTTCTCTGACTATAAAAATAATATATTTACTTAGAAATATGAAAATATGCTATGAACATTGAAAAAAATCACTTATGAATCACCCAGGAAAGTCATTATGAATGTTTTACTTTGTTTCTTCCAGTCCATTTCTATAATGTGTATGTCATAATATGGGTTATAAATAATATAGTTGTATGCATTTAATATATTAATGTAATATGTCATATCTATTGTATATTTTATTAGTTGGGCTTGTCATATACACATAGTTTTTTTATATATTAATTAACATGTGCATTTCTTTTCCATGGGGATGGTCTTGATCCCTGTCTCCTGTACAATGTCACGAACTTCATTCCATAGTTCATCAGGCACTCTATCTATCAGATCTACGCCCTTAAATCTATTTCTCACTTCCACTGTATAAACATAAGGGATTTGATTGAGGTCATACCTGAATGGTCTAGTGGTTTTCCCTACTTTCTTCAATTTAAGTCTGAATTTGGTAATAAGGAGTTCATGATCTGAGCCACAGTCAGCTCCTGGTCTTGTTTTTGTTTACTGTNAACCATGATGGACCCTCATATCCCCCTGTTTGTATATGTCATAGGATCAGATTTTGGGCAGCAGCAACCTCATCCAGGTGAGACCTTTGTAGAATATTAGTTAGAGAGCTGACAAGGGACAGAGTTTACATGGATGCAGTAGGAAGCAGAGATGGCAAAGAGATTCAGGGTCCCGCAAGCAGGCAAATAATTTGCAGTGGAAGTAGGCAGACCTAGCTCAGATACAGAACTTGATGTGCCTCAAGAACAGTAGAACTAAGTAGGTGAGTCACAAGTCAGGCTCTAAGAGCCTTGATGAAAATATTTTTATGGGGCGTGGCTTAGTCCTCTACCATCAGAGTCCTGGTGTGAATGGCACAGATGGTGGTGTGATGAACGGCATGACTGGTGAAAAAATCAACAAGATGCTCAGTTAATGCCTTTCAAGGCAGGGGCCTTGCATGCTTTCCTATGCAGCCCCAAACTGAAGCTATTGTGAGCCTGCTGGATCCCTCAGGTGGAGAATTAGAATCCTCAGGCCTGAGAGTTAGGTTCTTGACAGTCCCCAAGTGAAATGAAGTTACACTGATTACCTCAAAGAACACATAAACCTGAGCCATTTCTCTGATACATCTTAGTTCTTTGTCATCTTTTTGGACTATCCAGAAATACTTTCCCAAGATAAATAGCTGAAATAAGCAACCATTTTTTTAAAAAATGCATCTCTTTTTTTATATTCTCATATTCTATACTCTTTAATTTTATCAGAGGAAAAAAATGAGCTGATTGAAAGGTTTCTAATTTTTTAATAGCTTTATCTGAAAAATCTAAAAACTATGGTGACAGTTGCTATAGAAATTCTCAGAAACAGATCAAAACAATTAAAATAGTCTTTCAACTCTTAAATGAATACAAATGTCAAATTTATTAGTTTTTCTTCATGAAATAATATGTGGTCTATTTAAAACTGAAATATAATTATTCAGCAAATTTAAATAGACTTTTAAAAGATATACAATTAAATGGCTATGCTTAAAACAACTTGCTTTCTGTATTGAGAAAAAAAATCTCTAGCAGGAGACATGGGTTCACTCCCTGGGTGGGGAAGATACCCTGGAGGAGGAAATGGCAACCCACTCCAGTATTTTTGCCTGGAGAAGCCCATGGACAGAGGAGCCTGGTGGGCTGCAGTCCCTGGGGTCACAAAAGAGTCAGACAGAACTTAAACTGCCTAAACAACAATAACAAAATTTGCAAAGATTTTCTTTACATTTCTTAGTACTTGACAGTTTTCAAGTGCTATCACATCTTTAACCTGACTTAATATTTTTACTTAAGAAAGATATTAACCATATCAAGGAGGATAAACTTGAGATGGAGTAACTTGTTTGAGTATTTCTGGACTAGAAAAACATTAATGACCTTTGTTGCTCTCTCACACTTCTGTCCTCAACCACATTTTTAACCTCTTTCAGTTTCTCAGTTACCAACAAGGAAAGCTATCTCAACAAGGGATTCCCAACATGTTCCAATAATTTTTTAATCATTAATGAAAAAGATGGCCACTGCCATTTTAAAAGGTTTGTAATTATGAAATGCCTTTCAGTTGTTTTAATTTTTCAGTGTTAAGACCAACCCATCTATTTTAGGCTTGTAACCATTTATCTGACCTTTTGCTAGCCAGGAATCAAAATAAATATGAAGTCAGACAGAAAAAGACTAATATCATATGATATTACTTATATGTGGAATCTTTAAAAAATAATACAAATGAACTTATTTACAAAACAGAAACAGACTCACAGATGCATACAGAAGAAATTTATGGTTACCAAAAGGGAAAGATTGGGGGAGGAATAAATTAGGACTTCAGGATTAACATATTCACATTGCTATATAAAAAATAGATAACCAACAATGACCTACTATAAAACACAGGGAACTCCACTTGATATTCTGTGATAATGTAAATTGGAAAATAATCTGAAAAATAATGGACCTGGCAACCCACTCCAGTGGGTTCCCTGGAGAATTCTCTTGCCTGGAGAATCCCGAGGACAGGGGAGCCTGGTGGGCTGTAGTCCGCGGGGTCACAAAGAATTGGACATGACTGAGCAACTGACCACACACGCAGTTGCAGGGTTATTCTAGGTAGTCCACTTCATAAACACCAAATGGACAGAGGAGCCTGGTAGGCTACAGTCCATGGGGTCGCAAAGAGTCGGACACGAGTGAGTGACTTCACTTTTCTTTGCTTCTCACTTCTGTAAGAGTCCTATGTGGGTATTCCTGATTAGTGGACAATTATCCTCCGAGAGGTTACTCAGAGAACTCTTTCTGCCTTTTGATTCTACCATCTTCTAGTGCTTCTCGGTTTACTACCTCCAGATCTGTCCCCAGCTTCTTTAAAACTTCAGGATGGAGATAATATAGTCCTTCTCATCTTCCCTTGTTGAGGAATAGTTACATGGACAAATCTAAAATATATCTCTGACTGAGCAAGAACATCCTGGAATCAACAACAGGCTATGAAATAGAGAGGGCAAACTTTCAGGGGTGGGGACAGTTGGTCATCAAGGCCATCAGAGATGAAAATTATGAATACTTCAAAAATCACACTTGTGGTACTATTTAATAACACAACAGTAATAAGATAGGTTCCAGATTTTGCAGGAAAGTTTTTAAGAGCATGACTGCATGTATGCAAAGGATCAAACTGTGTTCAGTCTCCCATTCTTTTGATTAATTGTGTTTTGGAATCCTGTCTGCCTCTCTCCTATCTGATCAGCTAGAAGACTTGAGCTCAGGGCAGCACTTCATGGGCCCCATTTCCTAACATCTTCTCCCCAACTAAGCACCTACTGATAGCTTCAGTGGGACTGTCTCCTGCTTTGTTGCAGAGACTTCCAGCATTTGTTACTTCAGACGGAAGTGGCAGCCTTACAATTTCTTAGTCAGCAGCTGGTGCACTATAGGTTAAGGAGAGCTGAAAGATTTTTTATTTTAAATAAGCATCCTTAAGATCTGACAGAGCGTGAAAGAAAGATCTATTTATGTTTTTAAAGGATTTTTCAATGGTGAGAGAATTGCTAAATTAAGAAGCCCCCATAGTTTATCACAAAAAATATGATATTGCAAATGGAAAAACTCTCAAACATTACCTAATACTGAGACTGTAGCCCGTTTTCAAAATGTACCTCGT
The DNA here is from genome assembly GCA_006410675.1 of Oreotragus oreotragus. Lineage (NCBI taxonomy): Eukaryota > Metazoa > Chordata > Mammalia > Artiodactyla > Bovidae > Oreotragus > Oreotragus oreotragus. The sequence goes on along the minus strand of SJYX01001045.1, from coordinate 194,657 downwards.
CTTGCTGATAATTCATTTTAACGACTGAATGTCAGGAATCCGACTGAAATTTTTCCTGAGGAAATTAAGCTCATTTCCTCTTGTGTTATTCTTCCACAGAATAAAGACAATTGCTGGTCAAGATGTTTAGCCCATGGAATTTATTATGTCATTGTACATGGTCTTAGTGTCTTGTATACCATAGTTTTATTTATTTATTAATTTTTTTCTTTTTCATTATTTTTATAGGATATTGAATATATTTCTTTGTGCTATATAGTTGGACTTTGCTGTTTATCCATTCTGTATATACTAGTTTATATCTGCTAGTCCCATACTCCCGAGACAATCCTCCCTTGCCCCCAACCCCCTTGGCAAGTAGAAGTCTGTTCTCTATGTCTGTATGTTTCGGTTTCATAGGTAACTTCATCTGTGTCGTATTTTATAAGTGAATAACATGAACATCATATAAATGATAGCATATGGTATTTGTCTTTCTTACTTCCCTTAGTACGATAATCTCTAGGCTCCTCTGCAATGAAATTATTTCATTGTTTTTATGGCCGAGTCATATTCCGTTGTGTATAGGTGCCACATCTTTATCCATTCATCTGTTGATGGACATCTAGCTTGTTTCCATGTTTTGGCTATCGTAAATAGTGCTGCTCTAAACACAGAATGCATGTATATTTTTGAATTATAGTTTTGTCTGGATATATGCCCAGGAGTGGGACTGCTGGATCATATAAATAATTCTACTTTTAGTTTCTTGAGGCACTCCATACTGTTCTCCATAGTAGCTGGACAAATTTGCATTCCCATCAATAGTTTAGGAGGGCTCCCTTTGGATGAGATAATTTTAAAATCTTCTCCTGGAGTATATTTAATTTTGCTCTCAATCTTTAGTGTTGAAGTGTCAATTTTACCTGCAGCTTGCCTTTCAGAATTAATCCAACAAATATTCTTATATTATATCACTGTCAATAATATTAGCTTTCTAAATGACATTAAGTCTTGCTTTTGAAAACCAACAAAAATATACAGGAAGCTAATAAAAGTACAAGTGAAAATAGCAGAGACAGTAGTTGGAAGCTTCCCATGCCCTTCATGTGGACTTGCAATGGAATAATGCATGTAAATGATAAAAATCAAGTTACATTAAATTTATAATCCACAGTATATTGCCACAGATTCCAGTTTTTATACTTATATAATTAACTATGCCTCTCATTAACTTTACAGAATCCTTTTAAGTCTTATTACTTAACCATATCTTCATGCTAGTTAATTATGGAAAATGTAAGGCAAAGGTGTTTTTTCAAAAGAATTATAACTCATTCAGGTGCTTTAAAACACTTAACATTCAGGGTACACAAAATTAGCTGCACTTGTCATATAATTTTTCAAGCCAGATATTAAAAATGAGCCTGCAGAGGATTCTCTCTTTTAGATTTGGGCAATTTTGAAAGAGTATGCGGTTCATCGGAACCATGGTGTGCTCCATAGCAGAATGAGAATTCACCAAGGACAGAAAATGTTCATCTACTGTTTCCTGTAAATGAAAGTTTAGAAAATAAAATGACAAGAATTATCCAACTGTGGAGATAATGGAGCTTACCTACTGAGCTGGACCACTAGGCGAGATGATTTTCATAAGTATCATTTCAACCAGGAAAATTGATGCTGTACAGAAATGATAAAAGGATTCACAGGAGGGTTTTTATTTACTGTTGTTGTTGTTACTGTTTTTTAAGAAGTCTGAAACCACACTGAAATGCTATGGATCTGAATTCTAGACCAAATTGGTAACTTCTCATCCTACATGTAGTTGCTGTGATAACTGAGTAAGATAAATCTGAAAATGAATTGTGCAGGTACTAGGTTCAGGAACCCTTTCAATTACTTGTTCTCTCTTTCTTTATTTTTTCCTTGGAAGCTATGAAGGATTGTATTCCCTTATGGTGGTGCTGATCTGTTGTGAATTTTTTTAAAGATTTTTTTTGATGTGGACCATTTTAAAGTCTTTATCAAATGTATTACAATATTGCTTCTGTTCTTATGTTTTGGTTTTTTGACCATGAGGTATGTGGGATCTTAGTTCCCCGACCAGGGATCAAACCAGCAACTCTTGCATTGGAAGGCAAAGTCTTAACCACTGGGACACCTGTGAAGTCCAGATCTGTTGTGAATTGTGCTTCTTTGGATATTTGTGTCGTTTCACACTTTAGAACATCATTTTGAGGACAGGGTCTTCTCCTTAATCACTGTTTTATATGTTTATATTATTAACCACAATTCTTCCAAAGTGTCCTTAAAAATATTTGTTGTTATTATTGTTCAATCGCTCAGTCATGTCTGACTCTTTGCAACCCCATGGACTGTAGCACTCCAGACTTCCATGTCCTTTACTATCTCCTGGAGCTTTCTTAAACTCATGTCCATCAAGTCAGTGATGCCATCCAACCATCTCATCCTCTGTCATCCCCTTCTCCTCCTTCTCTCAATCTTTCCCAGCATCAGGATCTTTTCCAGTGAGTCAGCTTTTCACATCAGGTGGCCAAAGTATTGGAGCTTCAGCTTCAGCATCAGTCCTTCCAATGAATATTCATGGTTGATTCCTTTAGGATTGACTGGTTTGATCTCCTTGCAGTCCAAGAGACTCTCAAGAGTCCTCCAGCACCACAGTAGAAAAGCATCAGTTCTTCGGCACTCAGCCTTCTTAATGGTCCAACTCTCACACCCATACATGACTACTGGAAAAGCCATAGCTTGACCTGAATTGAATAATTGAGTTTCAAGTGAAAATGAAATTGTACCCTGGACTTGGTTTTCTCCTTTGTAGTGTTAGGTAGGAGAGGCTATAAAGGCTTCCCTCTTTGCCAGGGAAGTTTGTCTTTGAAAACAAGAACTAGAAAATCCAAAATTATGTGGAATGAGAAACAAACAAAAAATATTTGATCAAGCAAGCCCTTGACACTTCCTTGAAATGATACAGTTCTACCCAGGTTCTGAGTGTATGAATTTCCTCAAGACTTATGTATTATTGTTCTATTTGCAAGAAATTGTGTAGAGCAGAGATAAGAGAACATTGCCCTTTATGGTCTCAATTTACTAACTCATCTTATGTATTTTGCTACTAATTTGAGGTGATTTAGTTTCATAGCCTTGAGTAAAGGTGTAGTTTGCAATTTGTTATAGTAGGCAAACTAACCAAACCAAACCAAAACAAAACACTTTTTTTTTTTTTNGTGCCACATCTTTATCCATTCATCTGTTGATGGACATCTAGCTTGTTTCCATGTTTTGGCTATCGTAAATAGTGCTGCTCTAAACACAGAATGCATGTATATTTTTGAATTATAGTTTTGTCTGGATATATGCCCAGGAGTGGGACTGCTGGATCATATAAATAATTCTACTTTTAGTTTCTTGAGGCACTCCATACTGTTCTCCATAGTAGCTGGACAAATTTGCATTCCCATCAATAGTTTAGGAGGGCTCCCTTTGGATGAGATAATTTTAAAATCTTCTCCTGGAGTATATTTAATTTTGCTCTCAATCTTTAGTGTTGAAGTGTCAATTTTACCTGCAGCTTGCCTTTCAGAATTAATCCAACAAATATTCTTATATTATATCACTGTCAATAATATTAGCTTTCTAAATGACATTAAGTCTTGCTTTTGAAAACCAACAAAAATATACAGGAAGCTAATAAAAGTACAAGTGAAAATAGCAGAGACAGTAGTTGGAAGCTTCCCATGCCCTTCATGTGGACTTGCAATGGAATAATGCATGTAAATGATAAAAATCAAGTTACATTAAATTTATAATCCACAGTATATTGCCACAGATTCCAGTTTTTATACTTATATAATTAACTATGCCTCTCATTAACTTTACAGAATCCTTTTAAGTCTTATTACTTAACCATATCTTCATGCTAGTTAATTATGGAAAATGTAAGGCAAAGGTGTTTTTTCAAAAGAATTATAACTCATTCAGGTGCTTTAAAACACTTAACATTCAGGGTACACAAAATTAGCTGCACTTGTCATATAATTTTTCAAGCCAGATATTAAAAATGAGCCTGCAGAGGATTCTCTCTTTTAGATTTGGGCAATTTTGAAAGAGTATGCGGTTCATCGGAACCATGGTGTGCTCCATAGCAGAATGAGAATTCACCAAGGACAGAAAATGTTCATCTACTGTTTCCTGTAAATGAAAGTTTAGAAAATAAAATGACAAGAATTATCCAACTGTGGAGATAATGGAGCTTACCTACTGAGCTGGACCACTAGGCGAGATGATTTTCATAAGTATCATTTCAACCAGGAAAATTGATGCTGTACAGAAATGATAAAAGGATTCACAGGAGGGCTTTTATTTACTGTTGTTGTTGTTACTGTTTTTTAAGAAGTCTGAAACCACACTGAAATGCTATGGATCTGAATTCTAGACCAAATTGGTAACTTCTCATCCTACATGTAGTTGCTGTGATAACTGAGTAAGATAAATCTGAAAATGAATTGTGCAGGTACTAGGTTCAGGAACCCTTTCAATTACTTGTTCTCTCTTTCTTTATTTTTTCCTTGGAAGCTATGAAGGATTGTATTCCCTTATGGTGGTGCTGATCTGTTGTGAATTTTTTTAAAGATTTTTTTTGATGTGGACCATTTTAAAGTCTTTATCAAATGTATTACAATATTGCTTCTGTTCTTATGTTTTGGTTTTTTGACCATGAGGTATGTGGGATCTTAGTTCCCCGACCAGGGATCAAACCAGCAACTCTTGCATTGGAAGGCAAAGTCTTAACCACTGGGACACCTGTGAAGTCCAGATCTGTTGTGAATTGTGCTTCTTTGGATATTTGTGTCGTTTCACACTTTAGAACATCATTTTGAGGACAGGGTCTTCTCCTTAATCACTGTTTTATATGTTTATATTATTAACCACAATTCTTCCAAAGTGTCCTTAAAAATATTTGTTGTTATTATTGTTCAATCGCTCAGTCATGTCTGACTCTTTGCAACCCCATGGACTGTAGCACTCCAGACTTCCATGTCCTTTACTATCTCCTGGAGCTTTCTTAAACTCATGTCCATCAAGTCAGTGATGCCATCCAACCATCTCATCCTCTGTCATCCCCTTCTCCTCCTTCTCTCAATCTTTCCCAGCATCAGGATCTTTTCCAGTGAGTCAGCTTTTCACATCAGGTGGCCAAAGTATTGGAGCTTCAGCTTCAGCATCAGTCCTTCCAATGAATATTCATGGTTGATTCCTTTAGGATTGACTGGTTTGATCTCCTTGCAGTCCAAGAGACTCTCAAGAGTCCTCCAGCACCACAGTAGAAAAACATCAGTTCTTCGGCACTCAGCCTTCTTAATGGTCCAACTCTCACACCCATACATGACTACTGGAAAAGCCATAGCTTGACCTGAATTGAATAATTGAGTTTCAAGTGAAAATGAAATTGTACCCTGGACTTGGTTTTCTCCTTTGTAGTGTTAGGTAGGAGAGGCTATAAAGGCTTCCCTCTTTGCCAGGGAAGTTTGTCTTTGAAAACAAGAACTAGAAAATCCAAAATTATGTGGAATGAGAAACAAACAAAAAATATTTGATCAAGCAAGCCCTTGACACTTCCTTGAAATGATACAGTTCTACCCAGGTTCTGAGTGTATGAATTTCCTCAAGACTTATGTATTATTGTTCTATTTGCAAGAAATTGTGTAGAGCAGAGATAAGAGAACATTGCCCTTTATGGTCTCAATTTACTAACTCATCTTATGTATTTTGCTACGAATTTGAGGTGATTTAGTTTCATAGCCTTGAGTAAAGGTGTAGTTTGCAATTTGTTATAGTAGGCAAACTAACCAAACCAAACCAAAACAAAACACTTTTTTTTTTTTTGGTAGAGGGGACGATGCTGAGAAGTAATGAGTTCCTTTATAAGAAATTTCACTTACCTTGTTTCCAATTGTGAGGCATTTGGAAGTTCATAGTAGAACCTAACTGAGATGAGCTAGAGAGAGGGCTGGAGGAAGGAGCCAGGAGGGAGGGAGAATGCATGTGCATGCATACAGTCATTAAACGAGTATTTATTTAGGACATAAGCAGTAAATAAATCATTTACTGCAAATGGTGGAAAAGAAAGTAATGAAGGACAAGAAGAAAGAACTGCTTATCAGCATCTGCTTTGAACAAGGCCCTTAGTTCAGTATTGTACGTTCTATCTGACTTGATTCTGTTATCTATCCAGGGTAGAAAATACTGTTACCTCTACATTATCTACAAGGAAATTGGGGTTTGGTGAAGTAACTTGCTCAAGGTAACTGTGCTGATAAGGACGAGAGAGAGGATTAGAATTCAGATCTGTTCCCTTTGATGTCCAAGCTCCTTCAACTATACTGTGCTCCCTCCACAGCTATGAAGAAGTATTTGAAGATTCACTGAAATCATGCAGGGCTATCAGCAGGACTTCACTTGAACTGTGTGCTCCAGGAACCATGAAAGAGATAAACCACCTCTGAGGTCGGCTTTTATTTCTCCACACACAGCTGGGCAGGATTTAGGCAAAACTGTGATATAGATGAATATTGTTTCTTGTCCCAGGTTGTCAGTGTTGACCTTTCTACTTTTTTTTTTTTTTTATCGGCATCTCTTTCTTCAGGTCCTGTCTTCTTTGTACCAATAAAAGCAAGAAGGAGTTGGCATCAGGCATTATATGTATAGCCATTAATGTATAGTCCCTCTGCTAACTACATTTTGTTTTTAAACTTTTTATTTTAAAAAAATGATATATGTTCACAGTTAAAATGTGTTCAAAGGTACAACCAAATAAATAAATAAATAAACAAAACAACTCAGCAGGTCACTGCTCCATCCCTCCTGGCTCTTGAATCTCACTTTCTTGAGGTAAACAGATACCTTCAACTATTTTAGTTATTTCTTTTGGTAGTTCCTCCCTCCCCTGCTAACAGCAGGCGTAAACAGCTACATCTTTAATTATGCATTTAAATCTAAACGGTATCTACTCATTTATCTCCACGAAGGCTGGAGGTTTAGTTCTCAAATCTTCCCCTTCTTCCTATCTACTAGTAAAGTTATAACAACAATCTTTGGTAAAATCTTGTTTAGTTTTACATGCTACTCACAGCAGAACCACCTAATGTATTACCATTTCATTTCTTTTCTTCTGCAGTTCTTGTTTTCCTTGGTTTATGCCTTGCAGTGTTCATTAGGCTGGGTACAACTGCTGAAAAAAAGAGCAAAATGGTAGTGGCTTGAGAAATGGGATTTATTGTTGTCTTATGCAATAGCCTGAGGAAGAAGTCCAGAGCCGATATGATGCTTCCAGTGACAAAGACCCAGGCTCCTTTCATTGTATTTTTTCATCAGCCTCACACCTGGTTTCCACTTCTTGGACAGAAAATGCTTCTCGATACCTTGACCATCCTGTCTAATTTTCTAAAAGTGAAAATCGAAGAGGGTGTGCTTTTATGAATTTGAAACATCACATCCCACTCATTGGCCACCAGTCAGACTCATGGCCACATATACATACTTCAAAGACGATAAGAAATTTGTCTTACTAGCACAGCTACCTGTTTAGCTAAATTTAAATTGGGGGTTTTATACTAAAGGGAAAAGGGAGAAAGAATATTTGGAACATACAACTATCTCCACTGCCTTGATGCCCAGTCAACATTTTTTTTAAATTTTTGCCTCTACTGTGGCATAGAACTACCCATTCTTATATCACCTTTACATCCTAATTACCAAATCCTGTGACCTCTTTTTGGTCAGTAGGAAATTTCTTTCACTGACATTTTCTCCAATTCCATTGACCAAAATTTCTGAAACTCCCTTCTAGAGTTTACAAGTGTCCTTCCCTTTTTTATATTGCTAAAATTGTGAGAGGCAAATTTTAAAATTGCTGAATGGGTTTATTATCTAATATGTCCTATATACTTTTATTTGTTGATGACTAACAGCTTGCAATGTCAACACAGTTTTAAATAGTATTAATGCATCTTGACTTTCAGTAATTATATAATCATTTATAACAGATCTTGCATATACTTTTTTTTCACAATAGAATAAATTAATACTATAAAGCTAAGGTTCTGTTTGTTCTTTAAATGCAGTCACAAAAGAAAGAAAAATCTTTCATGGAGTTGAATTATCTGTCCTTTTATGTTGTTGTGTGCCTGCATGCTCAGTCGCTGGGTCGTGTCTGACTCTCATGGGCTGTAGCCCACCAGCTTCCTCTGTGGGTTACCATTTCCTCCCCTGGGGGCTCTTCCGCCCCAGTGGTAGAACCTGTGTCTCCTGCGTCTCCTGCATTGGCAGACGATTTGTTGTTGAAATTAATTAAAACTAGTTGACAATAATATTCTTTTAAGCACCAAAGTTTGGCAAGAAACCTTGACTTAAATTTAAGTTTTAGTTAGCTAAGCACAGTGTATAGTCCTGTGAAATTATTTCACATCTAATTGGTTCATAATTTTAAACACTTTGAAGAGAAGAAGAATAGCATTTGCTGAATCTTTGAAACTCTGGTTAGAAAATATTCTTGTAGTCTATTTTATATACTACAGGAGTATAGGTATACTCCTATATATATACTTTATATATTTTTATATTATATATTTTATATTTATATAAGTATATAAAATATATATGAAATATAAGTATATAAAATATATATTTATATATAATATATGTTATATAGTATACTCCTATACAAGTCGGAGTAGATATTCTTATGGGAGGAGTTGATGTAGAATGCTGCTGTTGCCCTGGTTTTCTTGATTATGTTCTGTTCACATGTGACTCAATGAAAAAAGTCACACTCAGCATTACACTTACTGTTTAGTAACTTGTTGCTCTCCATCTTAACTTGACATTTTATGAAATCTTCACCCAAACCTCCATTAACTGTCTGTTGAGTATTTTCATGGTAAGCCTTGAAAACAGATCAGGCAAATGCGCCTAAGTTTAATATATTCCAAATAATGAGGTGAGACGAAGATTGAATGAATAGTTGTTATGGTAGATCTCAGCTTTAAAAAAATTTTTGAAATATAAAAAAAGTATAGAAAATTGCCCAAACATACATTAACATACACACACACACACAAAAAAAACAAAGTCCTTAACGACTGACAAAGTGACTACTCTTGTAACTAGCCAGCCTCTTTGTACCCCCATTCCCTTAAATACAATCGCTAGAGTTATACGTTGATTTAGTCATTCAGTTGATTTTTCTGTATCGTTTTACCTCTGATGTATCCTTATTAATCATTTTGTATAACCTCTCCTGTCTGAACTTTATTATGTAAATTCTGTGAAGCAAACACTATTCTATCCCCTTTTGCTTGTTTATGGCATTCATCATGTTATTGTGAGAAGCGACAGCTTTTAAAATTTTTGGTGCATTTTATTGCATGATTCAGGTTGGAAAAATCCTCTGGAGTAGGAAATGGCAAACTATTCCAGTATTCTTGCCTGATAAAATCCGTGGATAGGGGAGCCTGGCAGGCTATTGTCCATGGGATCACAAAGAGCTGGACACGACTGAGCACAAAAGCACGCAGGCATGCGAGATGCCACATTTTAGCCATTTAGTCTGCTTTTGGGAAAATTACCGATGATATTGCTTTAAAAATGTTCTCTGCATGTCTCCTGGGGGCATGTGTGCACATGTTCCTTATGAAAATATACCTAGGAATGCAATTATTCCATCCTAGGTTACGACTGTCTGCAACATTAGTAGATATTGTCCAAATATCTTGGACAATATTAGTAGACATTAGTAGATACTGTCCAGATGTTTTCCAAAGTGGTACTGATTTATATTCCCATCAGCAGTAAAAGAGAGTTCCCGCTGCTTCACATCCTCACCAATACTGGTGACTGGAATCTTTTCAAGTTTAGCCAATTTTAGTTCTTGCATGAACACATCTAGACTGGGTGTATAGTGATATCTTGTGGTTTTAATTATCATTTCCCTGAAGACGAATGAGCACGGGCGCTTTTTCGTATGATTATTGACAATTTGGCTGTCTTCCTTTTGCAAATGCTATTTAAAGGCCCTTAACCCTTTTCCATTGAGTTAGTTGTCTTCTGTTTATTTTTTTTAATTGCTGGGAATTCTTGATTGTGTTTCAAAAATCTTCTCCAGCTTTCTGGCTAGCCTCTTTACCCTTTTAATGTAAATGTTAATGAAGAGAAGCTTTTAATGTTGATGCAGTCCAATCTATCCCTCATTCATTTTATGTTTAGTGCTGTTTAAATTCTTTTAAGAAATGTTTCCCTTTGCTGAGTTGTTGGTGTTGTATTACCATATACTATCTTTTAAAAGCTTTGCTGTTTTAGCTTCCATATTTAAACCATTTAAAAATAGAGATATGTAATTATTCTAGTACAAGATATTGAAAATTATTTTTAAAAAGTTATCTTTATCCCATAGCTCTACAGCATCAACTGTCTCAGAATTCATCTATATATACATTAATAATTCTGTGTCTGGGCTCTCTGTTTCATTCTGTTTTCTATTAGTTCATCCTTGTGTCAATACCGCATCGTCTTTTCTTAAAATAATTAAATTAATTAATTAATTTTGGGCCATACTGGGGCTTTGTTGCCGCATGGGTGTTTCTGTAGTTACAGCAACCTGGGGGTACTCTCTAGTTGTGGTGCATGGGTCTTCTCATTTCCATGGCTTCTCTGGTGAAGCATGGACTCTAGGGCTTGAAGCCTTCGGTAGTTGCAGGATGTGGGCTCAGTAATTATGGTTCCCAGTCTCTAGAGCACAGGATCAATAGCTGTGGCTCATGGGCTTAGTTGCTCTGAGGCATGTGGATCTTTCCGGACCAGGGATCAAACCCATGGCTCCTGCATTGGCAGGCAGATTCTTTACCACTGAGTCACCAGGAAAGCCCCTGTATTGTCTTAATTACTGTAGCTTTATAATATGGTTTGATTATCAATAGATAATTCCTCCTATCTTGTCATTCTTCTAAAAGAGTATCTTAGTTCTTCCTTTGACATTTTCATATATATATATATATTTTTTTTGTAGGTAACATATTTCAATTTATTCTTTTTTTGGGGGGTATTTATTTATTTATTTTATTTTATTTTTTTAAATTAGTTTGTTAAGTACTGCTAGTACTACTAGTTAAGCAAGTAAGTGTTGGTCACTCAGTCGTGCCTGACTCTTTGTGACTCCATAGACTGCAGCCCACCAGGCTCCTCTGTCCATGAGATTTTTCCAGGCAAGGATACTGGAGTGGGTTGCCATTTCCTTCTCCAGGGCATCTTCCCAACTCAGGGATTGAACCCGGGTTTCCTGCACTGCAGGCAGATTCTCTACTACAAGGGAAGCCTAGTTTGTTACTGCCTGTTGACATTTTATTAGAATGACACTAAATTCACAGAATTGCAAAGTATGTTCTTTACTGATTTGCCTACAACACCTCTAGTGTACATCTGTACTACATCTTCCCAACTCAGGGATTGAACCCGGGTTTCCTGCACTGCAGGCAGATTCTCTACTACAAGGGAAGCCTAGTTTGTTACTGCCTGTTGACATTTTATTAGAATGACACTAAATTCACAGAATTGCAAAGTATGTTCTTTACTGATTTGCCTACAACACCTCTAGTGTACATCTGTACTCCTGGTATCCCATGTAGTTTAGTATTTGTCTGAAGTGTTGCATCCTTTAATTATTATTATTATTAAATCACAATAAGCAGGAAAGTTTCCCAAGGCTTCTGCTTTTTTTTTTTTTTTTTGTATTTATTTATTTTTTTACACGAACTCCCAAACTGGATAAGGCACATGTACAGTGATAAGAATTCCCACTTACACTTGTGGTTATATCTGGAAATAAATGACCCACTTCTCTTTTCTCAGCTAATTCCTGTTACAGTGTTATTAATATCTCCCATTTGAAGACAGCAAGCAGGGTAGTCATTGATAAAATGAGGTGAACTCAAGCATGAAGAGCTAGAAATAGCTAATGCACTCTGATCCAGGATGGTGGTGGGAAACTGTAGTATTTGAGTTTTTTGTCTTTGTCAGGCACCTTCTGTGCCTATGGTATACTTGACAAATTATGCCTTACAAAAATATTTGTCAAGAAACAGTGCTTTGAGAAGAGGCAGAGTTAATACCTGTGAAAGTATTCAGGAGGATGTATTTTAACATGAACAACTCCATGCCCACAAATTTGATAACCTAGATGAAATGGACCAATTCCTTGAAAGACATAATTTGACAAAGTTTATTCAAGGAAAAATACAAAATATAAATAGGCCTATATCTATTAAAGGAATTGAATCGATAATCAATACCCTTCGAAAACAGAAAGCGCCAGGTTCAAATGGATTTTTGGGTGAATTCTACCAAACGCTTAAGGAAGTAATTACAACGTTCTCTACAGTCTCTTCCAGAAGGTAGAAGTAGAGGGAAAAATACTCTAACTCACTCTATGAGGTCAATATTCCTCTAATACAAGCCAAACAAAGATATCACTACAAAAAAAAAGAAAACTACAGACCATCATGAATATGGATGCAAAATTCCTCAACAAAATACTAGTAAGTCAAATCTAATAATATGTAAAATAATTGTGTATCATAACCAAGTAGATTTATCCCAGATATGCAAGCCTGATTCAACATTCAAAAATCAATTAATGTCATCCATCACATCAAATTATGAAAAATTTTATGATCCTATCATAAGAGATACAGAGATCATAGGAGATATAGAGAAATCATTTAATAAAATATAACTTCCCTCATGATAGAAACTCTTAGCAAACCAGCAATAGAGGGGAATTGTCTCAAAGCATCTATAAAAACAAATAAAACAAAACCCTGCAACTAACATTATAGTTAATAACAAGAGACTAGAAGCCTTATGACTGGGAGCATAGCAAGGTTGTTTGTTCTCACTTATACTTTTCAGCATTGTACTGGAGATCCTAGCTAATGCAGTTAGACAAGAAGGGGAAATAAAAGGTAGACAGATAGGGAGGCTTCTCTGATTACGTGATCCTCTATATGGAAAATCCTAAATATCAGAAAAAACACTCCTAGAACTCATAAGCAGTTATGGCAAGGTGGAAGGGCACAAGGTCAATATACAAAGTCAATCACTCTCCTACAAATCAGCAATGAGCAAGTGTAATTTGAAATTAAAAACACATTACCACTGTATTAGCAATCAAAACAAATAAATACTTGCTATAAATCTCACAAAACATATATAAGATTTTTATGTAGAAAAACTGCAAAACTCTGATAAAGTGATCAAAGTAAAACTAAATACATGGAGAGATATGCCATAATTAGATAGAAAAACTCAATATTGTTAAGAAGTCAGCTTCTCCCAATTTGATCTGTAGATTCAAGGTAATTCCAATTAAAATCCCAGCAAATTACTGATTCTAAACTTTATATGAGGATGCAGAAGTCCCAGAATTGCCTGTATTGAAGGAGGAAGAACCAGGTGGAGAGCTGACATTGTCTTACTTAACGACTTACTGTAAAGCTACAGTAATGAAGATGGTGTAATACTGGTGAAAGAGAAGATAGATCAATGAAAGAGAAGCTAAATTGGAAATACACTCCCATAAATATAGTGAACCGATCTTACACAAAGGAACAAAGGCATCAGTTCAGTTCAGTCGCTCAGTCGTGTCCGACTCTTTGCAACCCCATCAATCGCAGCACGCCAGGCCTCCCTGTCCATCACCATCTCCTGGAGTTCACTCAGACTCACGTCCATCGAGTCAGTGATGCCATCCAGCCATCTCATCCTCGGTCGTCCCCTTCTCCTCCTGCCCCCAATCCCTCCCAGCATCAGAGTCTTTTCCAATGAGTCAACTCTTCGCATGAGGTGGCCAAAGTACTGGAGTTTCAGCTTTAGCATCATTCCTTCCAAAGAAATCCCAGGGCTGATCTCCTTCAGCATGGACTGGTTGGATCTCCTTGCAGTCCAAGGGACTCTCAAGAGTCTTCTCCAACACCACAGTTCAAAAGCATCGATTCTTCGGCGCTCAGCTTTCTTCACAGTCCAACTCTCACATCCATACACGACCACAGGAAAAACCATAGCCTTGACTAGACAGACCTTAGTTGGCAAAGTAATGTCTCTGCTTTTGAGTATACTGTCTGGGTTGGTCATAATTTTTCTTCCAAGGAAGATCAATGAAAGAGAAGCTAAACTGGAAATACACTCCCATAAATATAGTGAATTGATCTTACATAAAGGAACAAAGGCATACAGTAATACAAAGATGATCTCTTCAACAAATTGTACTGGAACAACTGGAGATTCATGCACAGAAAAAAATGAATCTAGATACAAATCTTAGAGGTGTTTCAAAATTTAACCCAAAATAGATCATATACTTAAATGTAAATAAGCAGTGAAACAATCTAAATTTGGAGTTTTTATTGTGGATCTTAGTTTTCTGATAGTGATGCAATTATATGCATCAATTTTTTAAAGTAATTTGCATTTCTCTGGAGTCATTAAATTTATTTACATAAAAATATTTCTAATACCTTTTTTATCTTTTCATGTCCTCAAGCTCTTTAGTGATGCTTCTTCAGTTCATCTATTTTATTTATCTTATTTTATCATTCCCTCTAGCTTTTTATTAATTGGGTATATGTTAGTCCCTCAGTGTCTGACTATTTGCAAACCTATGGACTGTAGTCTATCAGGTTCCTCTGTCCATGGAATTTTCAAGGCAAGAATACTGGAGTGGGTTGCCGTTTCCTGGAGTGGGTAGCTGTTCCCTTCTCCAGGGGATCTTCCCAACCCAGGGTTTGAACCCAGGTCTCCCACATTGCAGGCAGATTCTTTACCAGCTGAGCCACCACAGAAGCCCAAAAATACTGGAGTGGGTAGCCTATCCCTTCTCCAAGGGATCTTCCCGACCCACAAATTGAACTGGCGTTTCCTGCTTGCAGGCGTATTCTTTACCAGCTGGGCTCTCAGGGAAGCCCTTCATCATATATATTAAAGCTAATAAAGATATTATTTTTATCACATAGCATCAATATTTTGTTATATTCACATATATCTTATTTTCATTGTTTTTTATTTCTTCCTCTGTTTCTAAACTTACATTTTCATTGATCTATATTAGTGTTTCCTTTTTATGGGTCTGCTACTTATGAATTGTTTTAGTTTTTATTTGCCTGATATATCTCTATTTCACCTTCGTTTTTGAAGGATATATTGTTTTGGCAGAGAACTCTGTTTGGCATGTATTTTAAAGAACATTAAATATCATTTTATTTTTTCCAACTTCCTTTTTCATTCTGTTGAAAAGTTAACTGTTAAAATAATTGTTGCTGATTTGAAGTTGATCCTTTCTTTTCTACCTCTTAAGGTATTTTTCTTCATCTTTAATTCTTTGTTAGTTTACTGTGATGTGTTTAGCTATCGGTGACATTTTATTTTGTGTAGTTTAAGTTGCTACAGTCTTTTGAATTTGTAGCTTACTTGTTATTCTTTCACATAATACAGTTACCCTTTTCTTCTCTTTTTATTTTGCTCCTATTTCCCAAATTATGGATCTTCACCCTCTGTATTTCTAGTTACTTACTCTCTTTTTTGATATTTTTCTACTTTTTTTCTCTTTATCCTTCATTAAACATAGCTTCTTCCAACTCATTTTCAAGTTTACTGAGTGTTTTTGCAGCTGTTGCTGTTTTGCTTTTAAAATCATCCACTGAGTTTTTAATTTTAGTTTTCATACTTATGCTTTCTAGAATTTTTGTATTATTATTCTTTATGGCTTCTACTTATCTGCCAGAATGTGTGCGCTCTCTTTCTTATCTCTCTGATGATACAAGCCTAGTCACGTGAAAGTCTACTCTGATATTTTGAGGTCACATTAATCCGTTTCAATTGTATCCGGAGAGTTTTATCCCTACTGACTTGTTGCCCTCTATCCTCGTTTTGGTTTATACAGTGAAACAATATTTTTAAATTGGAAAAATAGTTAAGAGTCCTGGCATGATATTATTTTCCTCCTGAGAGGATTTATATTACCTACTTCCAGGCACCTAATGGCTTTGATGAGACGGGAGTGCCTTGAATCCATTCCAGTCATTTCTGGAGCCAAGCTGCAGTTCCTGTGAGGGGGTTTCACGTGTGGTTCACTGTTACCTCTAACATTAAGCCTTTTTATGTCTGAACCTAAAGAGGCAGATTTACTTATCTCCCCACCTTAGTAGGACCTGGACTCTACTCTCATTCTTCCATATGCTGATGAACTGTATAGACTGATTCTTAAATGACCCTTCAGATTCCATGAAAAAGTGGCCTTAAAGTCAGACTTATCTTCCTGAACCTCTGTCCTCCTCTGTATTTTGGCCTTGTCAGTTTTTTACCCTTTTGTTAGCTCTGCATGTATGTATGCTAAGTTACTTCGGTCATGTCCAGTTCTTTGCGACCTCATGAACTGTAGCCTGCCAGGCTCGTCTGTCCATGGGGTTCTCCAGGCAAGAATCCTGGAATGGACTGCCATGCCGTCCTCCAGAGGATCTTTCCGACCCAGCTCCTGCATTGCAGGCAGACTCTTTACCACTGAGCCACCAGAAAAGCCTCCTTGTTAGTTCTACAAAGTTTTAAAATATGTTCTTTTTTTATAACACTTTATTCAGCCTTTCTAGTTGCTGTCAGTAACAGTATTAATTTGTATTAATCAGTTCATGATAAACAGAAGTAGAAGCCTTGGTCAAGTTCATTTAACTTACTTGCTAAAAAAACTGAATACTGCCCCCCCAACAAAGCATAAAATGCCACTAATGTTTTTAAAATTTTAAAATAAAGTACCTGCAATTTTTTAAAGCATTTTATTTGGCCAAAAATATTTGAAATAAAACACAGAATTATTGGTTTAGTTCTAACAGAAATATGATTTTAATTAGCTTGGATATAAAAGTATTGGCTTATCTGGCAAATTATTTAAAAGGGCTATAAAAAGCTAACTCTTAGTAATGATTACATTTAAAAAGCCAAAACGCCATTGGGATGACACCTTCCATTGATTCTTTTTTTGTTGTTTTGTTTTGTATTTATTTTTTTTTTTACACGAACTCCCAAACATGAACCTTCCATTGATTCTTGTGCCTTGTATGTTCTTTAGATGTTGACTTGATGCTATGATAGATAAGCTTTGTCATTATGGCTGGGGACACAATTTGCAATAGTGTTAAGTTTATATCCTTAAATCTTGCCACCGGAAGAGGAAAAGAGACTTTTCCTGGCCACCATTCCTCCCTGCCACCAATATACAATAAGAAGACTCTGAGGAAATGGCTAGCTTAGGTACTATGCTTATCTTTGCATCGTCACGGTCGTCCATTTCTACAGTTTGGCTTAGATCCTCTGTTCATCACAGCTCCATCACTATGGTCAGTTTCTTTAGAAGGGCTTATTCTTATTGGCTACAGCAGGTGTCAGCCATGTGATTAGGGTCTCTGTGAAGAATGAGGAAGAAGGTCGGTTAGGGTCAGTTAGTTATAGGAAAACGATGACTCCTGTGTTCCGCCACATAAAACCTTTTACAAGTAAGTCCCATTTTGCTTCCCACATCATGTTTTACTCTTGCTTCTTTTATGCCTTTTTCCTTATCACAGTACACTTGTCAGCCTTTTCTTCAAATCTGCTTTGCCTTTTCACGAATTTATGTTGTTTTCTTGCCTAAAAATACCCTCTGTTACACAACCTATTATTGCCTACGCATTTTTAAAGACACAGTTCAAGGATTACCTCTACATGCATTCTCTCTTTCCCCCTTCACTCAAACACACACACACAGATGCATATGCTCACCTGCTCTAGAGTTTCCTTCAACTCCTCAGGAAATAATCTCTCCTTGCTGAAGCAGCCCCTCGATATCCATCTTGTTGACATCAATCCTGTTATGTGTAGTCTATTACATCAAACTCTGATCATCTCCAGTTAGTTGCCATTTCTTCTATACTTTATCACTGTAAAAACAGGCTGTAAACATGTGTTGAATGAGTAAATGAAACTCATCATCCTCCAAGGTTTAGAATTCAATTAATTATGGTAAAGAATCTCCCTGTAGTGCAGGAGACCTGACTTGGATCCCTGGGTTGGGAAGATACCTGGGAGAAGGGAATGGCTATCCACTCCAGTATTCTTGCTGGAGAATCCCATGGACAGAGGAACCTGGTGGGCTACAGCCCATGGATTCACAAAGACTTGGACATGAGTGAATGACACTTTCACTTTCTTTCTTTCATTAACAGTCAACATTGAATGACTCTCTGTTTCCCTGGGAAGCAGTTCTAATATATGCCTAAGAACCTCCTCAGTTTCCCATCTGTCTAGGCTCAAGAGAGGAACTTCTGAGCATGCTGTTTAGCATTATTTACTTTTATTTATTTTGTTAGCCCTGTAAGAGAACACCATGCTCTCATCTATGTAGTAGTATATATTGTTTGTTGGGTTATTAATTGCAAGAAAGTTGGTTAAATCCTGCTTTTATAAAATAAAATGGGTGAAAAGAGAACAATAAATGAAATTTGAGAGGGGTGTTTAATTTGCCTCTTATTGATATATTTTGACTGAATCATAATAGATTATTGCTCAAGAAAGACATGTTTTGTGTTATCCCTTTTATATTTTGTTGGTGCTCCTACATCCCCACCCCCACCTCACCACACCCACAGTATGCCTTTCCTGTTGTGCAGCCTAGACACTTATTTGTGCTTATTATGTGATTGGGGATCTCCTTGGAAAAAATCATTGTGTCATAGAGAATGAAGACACTCTCTCTGCAAAGATACAAAACATTAGGAATTCCATAATAGAATGGGGTCATATTCCCAGGTTGGGCTTGTGGTAAAGAACCCATCTGACAATGCAGGTCAATGTAAGAGACACTGATTCGATCCCTGCATCAGGAAGATCCCCTGGGGAGGAAATGGCAACCCACTCCAGTAGTCCTGCCTGGAGAATCCCATGGACAGAGGAGCCTGGTGGGCTGCAGTCCATAGGGTTGCAGAGAGTCAGACAAGACTGAAGCAACTTAGCACAATCTTATGAAATGCCCATCAAAAAGAAGAACCAAAGAAAAATATAAACAACCTGAACACCCAGAGAATAGTCACAGCAAGAAAATGGTGCTCTAGAAACTGACACACATCTTGAGAGTAGTGAGTTGGCTAAGGTGCACTGATATTCCACAGAGGTGCAAAGATGGAAGAGTGTCATTCAGGTCACGCTCTAGTGTCATGGTGAAGGGCTCTTGTACAAGGGAGCTGTGTGCTGAAAGCTTCAGTGATAGCAAACATGGCCACTTGCACACATCTCTCAAGCAGAGTCCTTTAATCACACCTTAGTTATTTGAGGCTTTCATTTGGATGGGCAATGCATGGATAAAACATAACTTTATGGATGCTATTGGATGAAGAAATATAATGCAGAATGCAAAAATATTCATCCTAGAGCATTAAATAATATTTATTTATTTGAAGGTATTTCACCAAGTGTTAAGGAAAATTAGCTTTTTTTCTGCCCCTTGGGGGAGATAAGATTTTTAAAATGGGAAACAATAGGGTAGATGTATTAGCATTTTTTAATTATTGTGTAAAAATTCCTACAAACTCAACGTCTTAAAACAATATCCATCTACTTGTTCATGGTTCTTTGGGGCAGAAGTCTGGACATGATATAGCCGAGTTCTCTGCTCAGGGTCTCATGAGTGTGAAATCAAGGTGTAAGATGGACTGAAATCCTACTAGGAGCTCAGGGTCCTATTCAGAGCTCATGTTCTCGTTGGTGGAATCTGGTTATTTGTAGCTATAAAACTGGGGTCCCTGAG
Source organism: Oreotragus oreotragus (assembly GCA_006410675.1). Taxonomy (NCBI): domain Eukaryota; kingdom Metazoa; phylum Chordata; class Mammalia; order Artiodactyla; family Bovidae; genus Oreotragus; species Oreotragus oreotragus. The sequence continues at coordinate 174,784 of SJYX01001045.1, read as the reverse complement.
TTCTTGCTGACTGTATGTTGGGAGTTGATCTCGGCTTCTAGAGGTTGCTCTCAAGTCCTTGCCAGATGGCTCTCTCTGTCTTAATAGCCTGAATCAGAGAATCTCCCTCATGCCAAATCTCTCTGACCTTGGGGAGGGCCATGTCCCTTAAAAGGGTTTACCTAGTTAGACCCCTTTTGAAAAAATCAGAGCCAACTGATTGTTAATGTCATCATGGGGATGATAGTCTATCCCATGCGCATTCAAAAGGAGGGAAATCTACCAGGCGTGTGCATTAGGAATGGGACTGTTGGAGGCCATCTTAGGATTCTGTTACACAGGATCTCTGTTTTAGGAGGGTGGTTCTGGTGAAGTATGAATGACAGATGAGACAGATAAGGGGAAAAAACCCATAGGTGTCATCTTGTGTGCCAATCCCAGTCACATGATGGGAGCTTCCTAGAGCATAGTCTGATTCACCAAGGCAAGAATGAACCTTGTGATTAAGCAAGGGAGTGGGCAGCAGCAGCAGAGGCTCTGTACACTTATCTCCCTTGACTTTTAGAGAACGTCCAGGTAGTCCTGGATGTGGAAAATATCAACTGGAATTAGAGCAGGTAGAATAGAAAAGAAGATGGATGAGATATACACACTTTGAGCCTGTGATAGACCTTGGGCAGGGAAAGCAGAGGGAGAAGTAAAGCATAGTATGAGGCAGTTCCCACAGATTGCCCCCAGCGGTCAGAAGTATACAAGTGCTGGGATAAGAGGACCCTTAGGAACCTACAGAGGGGTCTCATGGTCCAAAGCACAAACCTGCGCACACTACGTTGGAAGGCGGAGTCTTAACCACTGGACTTCCAGGGAAGTTCCCTAATCTTTTTTCTTTTCTTGGATCATCACTGACCTTCACTGATGTTTCTCCACTAAGTAACCTTGTTTTCCAGGGAGATATCCTGATGAGTTCCTTTCTCCTTCTTCACCTAGCCAATCTCTTGGGCTCTTTTCTCAAAGTAAGGCAATTTGTTTACTAGGACTGAATTGCAAAAATTTCCATTTTTATTTCGTTTTATGTTCCATCTCTTTATCTTCCACAACCCCCTCTAGTTCTAACCATTGTAAAGAGGTATACCATGCACATGGAGATGTTTAGAAGCAGCTGGACGTTTGCATCCAGAGCTTGGGAGAGAGAGATGAAGGGCTGGGAGCTTTCTAAAAAAAAATGTAAACCTTCAGCATATTAAAAAGTTTAACATCAGCATTAAAAAGAAATCTCTGACTTCGCTGCATTAGTGAAAGGAAATTGGAATGGAAAGTATCACAGTGTTAGCAAAGTGGTTTTATTTATATCATTTTCATTTGTAGCCCTGTCCCATTTTGAGATTCCAGGAGACCAGAGAGATAGGTTTACCATAAAAATAAAAAAAACTATAGCAGCAACCATTGTTTGGGCATCTACTCTGTGCCAAGTCATTTATACATGAGGCAATAATGATGGCATTGTTGTTTAAGCAAGTGGTCTCTGGAACCAGAATGTTGGATCCAAACCTTAGTTTCCAACATAATTATATGATATGCAGATTATACCACTCTAATTGCAGAAAGTGAAGAGGAGCTAAAGAACCTCTTGATGAGGGTGAAGGATGAGAGTGAAAAAGCTGGTTTAAAACTCAGCATTCAAAAAATTAAGAACGTGGCATTCAGTCCCATCACTTCATGGAAAATAGAAGGGGAAATAGTGGAAGCAGTGATAGATTTTATTTTAGGGGGCTCCCAAATCACTGTGGATGGTGACTGCAGCCTCAAAATTAAAAGTTGCTTGCTCCTTGGAAGGAAAGCTATGACAAACCTAGACAGCATATTAAAAAGCAGAGACATCACTTTGCCAGCAAAGGTCCATGTAGTCAAAACTGAAACTGCAGTCCTTTGGCCGCCGGATGTGAAGAGCCGACTCATTGGAAGAGACCCTGATGCTGGGAAAGATTGAAGGGAAAAGGAGAAGTGGATGACAGAGGATGAGGTTAGTTTAGACAGCATCACTGGCTGAATGGACATGAATTTGTGCAAACTCAGAGAGGACAGAGGAGCCTGGTGTGCTGCAGTGCATGGGGTTGCAGAGTCAGACACAAACTGGTAAACCATAAAGTTACTTACTTAACCTTCTGTGTCTTTGTTATCTGTATGCTTAGAATAATAACAATCGTCTCTGGACTTTTCCTGCAGACGTATAAATTACACTATTCACAGCACTTGGAAGTGTCTTATACGTAGCGGACACTAAATAAATGTTAGTTGTTATTTTTAATGCATCATAATATTTCATCCACATAATTATTTATTGAGGAAGAGAGGATTTTTCTGTTTATGAGTGAGAAAACTAAGAAGATTCAAAGATGTTGGAGTTGCAATTTGAGTTCCACTGTGAGACTCATTATCATGTTCTTTTCACTATGTTGTGATCTTCTGAATTTATCCCTGATATTTGTGTTAAATACGGATGATTGACATTAAAAATATATTTGTTTTCCTCCTGAATGATGAACTAGATATAATTGACCCCCATCATGAACTATTTAGAATTGATTGACCTAAATAGATAAAATTTTCCAAATTTTTAGCAGAACCAAATAGCTTACCTCTCTACTGGTTCCTTTCTCATGTACGTAAAAATCCCTTCCTCCCCACCCCACCCCACCTTTCTCTCTGGCAGATTTGGTCCATGACAGGAAGAAAGATTTATGCTTTATTCTTATTTCCTTATTTTACATTGATATTTGATGATAGAGAAATTGCATACAATAAAATAGTAGGATACCACATACAACAGAATCAATGAATAGTGGACAAAGAGATTAAAATGTCCTCATTTTATTCTTGGTTTTCTCCTGAAAATAAATGATAAATTGTAGTATGAGAAATTGATATACACTAGATAAAAAATCAGCTTCTTCAACAACATTGAAAGTTATTTTTTAGATGTTTTCAATTTACTTCTTGTGTTGTGCAGTTCTAATGAGTTTTAGCATATATATATAGGCTTCTGTAAATACTAGTACAATCAGGATACAGAGTGATTCCATCATTCCAGAAAAGCTCCCTTAAAGGTTATGCTTTAAGTGAGTCTTTGGAAAATAATAAATAAAAAGATTAATCTCAGAAATACAAACAAGAATGCAAAGATAATGAAAAACTAAGATTCAAAATCTGAATAAAGTTTCACTTCTTCTCCTGACTCTGGCTAATTATCTGTGTAATTCTGTAAACATTCTCTACTTTTTAAAGCCTCAGTTTCTTCGTCTTGAAAATAAGGAGGTTAGGCTAACCGAAACCCTACTACTCTTACTTTTCAAATTCAGGAATTAAGATTCTGTGCTAAATCACATGAACCATTCTTCTCCTGACTCTGGCTAATTATCTGTGTAATTCTGTAAACATTCTCTACTTTTTAAAGCCTCAGTTTCTTCGTCTTGAAAATAAGGAGGTTAGGCTAACCGAAACCCTACTACTCTTACTTTTCAAATTCAGGAATTAAGATTCTGTGCTAAATCACATGAACCCAAACATTTCAGAAAGAATCCTTACTTTAGTTGCTAACTAAATATATTTTTCCATCCCTTTTTTATGATCTGCTTCTGAAATGTAGTCTTTAATCTCATGTTGATATTTATTTCTTTATCTATCCATTGGAAAAATGACTGCACTGCATGAAGTGTATAGCATCACATTTTCCTTAATTCCCTCTAGAATGTATGATTTGAATTACGCTGTCTACATTGTGATGACATTTTGCCATATTGTGACTTCAGTGTGATATTCTGGTAGGTAAATTGTAACACTTTTCAGTAGCCAGTCTTCAACAAGAGAAGACTAGTCGTGAGGAATGACAAGGGACAGGAGAAACTCCAGCTGTTGTGCTGTTTTCTCTGTTGAATTTCCAGGAAGTTGTGTCCACGTGATCCACCTTGGCAAGGCAGGTGAAGGACGATGTGTGTGTGCTCTATCCAGGGTTTTCTATAGGATTTCTGCTGTGGCTGACACATCTAGCAGTTGATTTAGTCAGTGCAATTTCTGCCTTTCATCTGTGCCCTTTCTTCTGAACTCCAGGAGATCCTGCTTGGAAACACGATACTTGGCACCTAGAAGAGCAACAGCTTTTTGTTTATTGCTTCACGGCCTCAATTTTATGAAATCAGTGGGAGTGTTCCCTCATTAGGTCATGAAATTTCATCTCCCCTGGTGGTCACTGAGCACCCTCTCTGGGTGTGACAATCTGGCTGGAAGGCGGCTCCCTGTGGTGAACTTCCCATTGATGTCAGGCAGGCCTTGCTGTGGGGAGGTCGGGGGAGGGTGGGGGAAGATGTGTATAAGAGACAGGTTCAGGGGCTGAAACAGAAGATTCAACAGGGGCTGAATCTTCTTGAGTTTTATTGCTCGAAATTACCCACTTTGTTTTAATTTAACCAAAGTGTTTTAGTGTGANAGGTTGGGGGAGGGTGGGGGGCCCAGGGCAGTGAGTGATGGTGGTCCTCGTCTTTAGGTGTTCCTCCTCCCAGCTGCCTCACTGAGAGGATATGACTCAGAGGGAAGGTGAGGCAGGGCAGCTGTGAATGTGTGCAAGTTAGAGTGAGTATATGTCAGCTACGTTCATGTCTCTGCAGCCAGGGATGGGTGCAGTCTACTTGTTCTAGTGTCAATTTGTCCTAATTGACAGTGCCTTGTAGGTACAGAGCCTTCTGGTACTCAAGGAAAGCCAAAGAGTAGAGTGAATGATAACAAACTAGGAGTAGAGGGGCCCTTGATATGAACACATTTTGGTCAGCTGAGGGGTTATTTTGACCACTGAATTTAAGTAGGAGTTTCTATTAACAAAGAATCTTTCTAGAGCTTGGAGGGTTGCAGAAGAAACTGTCTATTTAGAACAGTGCTGCTGCTGCTGCTGCTAAGTTGCTTCAGTCGTGTCCGACTCTGTGTGACCCCACAGATGGCAGCCCATTGGGCTCTGCCATCCCTGGGATTCTCCAGGCAAGGACACTGGAGTGGGTTGCCATTTCCTTCTCCAATGCATGAAAGTGAAAAGTGAAAGTGAAATCGCTCAGTCGTGTCTGACTCAGCGACCCCATGGACTGCAGCGTACCAGGCTCCTCCATCCATGGGAGTTTCCAGGCAAGAGTACTGGAGTGGGATGCCATTGCTTTCTCCTATTTAGAACAGTAAACCCGTGTTAATGGTGGAATCCACCTTGGAGGACGCAATCATTTGCAAGCAACTCTAAGGGTCACGACATAATTTTTTAACTGCAATTTAAGGCACGGATGTGAGTAATATGCATTGTGAGACTGGTGTGTGGGACTAAGCCATTAACTGATGGGTGAATCTAGCCAATCGCCAGCATCTAAATATTGATACTTCTTACATTCTTCATTTATTACTGGATAGCTTTTTGTGCGGTGATTTAAGCATTTTCTTTGTGATGTGTGACGGACAGATATATTCAGAGACCATGAGCCTCTGGACAGAAATTTTATTTGTGAAAAATTAGTGTTAGTTACTCAGTCATGTCTGACTCTTTTGTGATGCCATGGACTGCAGCCCACCAAGCTCCTCTGTCCATGGAATTCTACCGGCAAGAGAAATGGGTTGCCATTTCCTTCTCCGGAGGAACGTCCCGATTCAGGGATCGGACCCAGGTCTCCTGCATTGCAGCAGGATTCTTTACCTTCTGAGCTCCTAGGGATCTATATGTTATGAACTTTAGGTTTCCCAAGATCTATAGCTATAGTGCCTCCAGATATTAAGAGTCTGCTGCAGTGAAATTAGTGTCTGAACTATGGTAAACCATTTGTGAGTATGTGAAAGTGGCTCAGTTGTGTCTGTCTTTCTGAGACCCCATGGACTATACAGTCCATGGAATTCTCCAGGCCAGAGTACTGGAGTGGGTAGCCATTCCCTTCTCCCAGGGATCTTCCCAACACAAGGATCAAACTCAGGTCTCCCACACTGCAGGTGGATTCTTTACCAGCTGAGCCACCAGGAAAGCCCATGGTTTAACCCACTAAACACTATTAATTCAAAGTAGAGATGACTTTGGTAGTTGCCTGTTACAGTTCTTGAGCCCTGTAATCTTGATGCTATTTTACTGTACATCCTATCAGAGAAAACGGTCTTGCATATATTATGTATATTAATTTGCATAGTATAAAATGCAATATTAACTAATCTGTATATGTCAATTAAGCTTAGATTCACTTGTATACAGTAGAAAAATTATTTTAAAAATAGAGTCTTAAACTAGATGATATTTTATTTTTCTTTCATGTGAAATCTGGAGTTTGACAGTTGAATATTTGGTAGCTCCAAAAGGTCAGTGAAAAAAACTCTCTTCTTCCAGAACTTTTTTACTCATGTGGGTTTTCTTCATAGTCTAAGGTCACTGCTGGATCTCTAGCCATTATAGTCACATTTTAAGCAGCAGTATTGTGATTACATCACAGTGCCCAAAACTTAGCTGCTAGGAAGACCAGATAATGGCAACATTTATTCTAAGTGACACATTGAACTAAAAGTTGGGGGTTTGTAACTAAGTGAGAAAGGATGCGTATTGCTGTAGGTAATTAGCAGTCTCTACCCAATGTATATTAAATGTTGTGCAGCATAATTTTTCTCTTAGTTTCTTTATATAGACACTAAATATACTTTTACTCTGCCAACAAAGATCCATCTAGTCAAAGGTATGGTTTTTCCAGTAGTCACATATGGATGTGAGAGTTGAACTATAAAGAAAGCTGAGTACTGAAGAATGGATTCTTTTGAACTGTGGTGTTGGGGAAGATTCCTGAGCATCCCTTAGACTGCAAGGAGATCCAACCAGTCTATCCTAAAAGAAATCAGTCCTGAATATTCATTGGAAGGACTGATGCTGAAGCTGAAAATCCAATACTTTGGCCACCTGCCTCAAAGAACTGACTCACTAGAAAAGACCATGATGCTGGGAAAGATTGGCAAGAGAAGGGGATGGCAGAGGATGAGATGGTTGGGTTGCATCACTGACTCAATGGACATGAGTTTGAGTAAGCTCTGGGAGTTGGTTATGGCCAGGGAAGCCTGGCATGACACAGTCCATGGGGTTGTAAAGAATCGGACACAACTGAGCAACTGAGCTGATCTGATCTGAAATACAAAAAGGTTTCATATTTTCTTTCTGTAAACAAATGTATCCTCTTAAGCATTTCCCTGGGGGCTCAGACAGTAAAAAATTCACCTGCAATACAGGAGACCTGGATTCGATCCCAGGGTCAGGAAGATCCCCTGGAGAAGGAAATGGCTCCCCACTCCAGGATTCTTGCCTGGAGAATCCCATGGGCCGAGGAGCCTGGAGGGCTGCCGTGCATGGGATTGCAAAGAGTAGGACACTATTAAGTAACTAAGCATCCGTGGGCCCTCACCCTGAAGGCAGAAACAACATGGGTGGTGACCTGCTTTTCAATACCTGGCCACTCGCAAGAGAACCACGACCAGAAGACACTGTGTCACTGTGGCTAGTGGAGTGGGACTGTTGATAGCACACCTGTATTGCTAAAGAGTGTGTGCAGTCCGGCATGCACTCTAGAGATGGCTGCCAAACCCAGTCCTTCAATAGGGGCCATCCGGAGGAGAACTGAAGCATTTGATGTTTGTTAAGGTTTTGCACATAAATGAAGAAATAAAAGATATTTATTTTATAAATACTCAGGCAAGATAAAGTGTTTAATTCCTAGTTATGGTTAGATATCATATCATATGTTTAGATATCATATTGAAAAGCAGAGACATTATTTTGCTAACAAAGGTCCATCTAGTCAAGGCTATGGTTCTTCCAGCGGTCACGTATGGATGTGAGAGTTGGACTGTGAAGAAGGCTGAGTGCCGAAGAATTGATGCTTTTGAACTGTGGTGTTGAAGAAGACTCTTGAGAGTCCCTTGGACTGCAAGGAGATCCAACCAGTCCATTCCGAAGGAGATCAGCCCTGGGATTTCTTTGGAAGGAATGATGCTGAAGCTGAAACTCCAGTACTTTGGCCACCTCATGCGAAGAGTTGTCTCATTGGAAAAGACTCTGATGCTGGGAGGGATTGGGGGCAGGAGGAGAAGGGGACGTCAGAGGATGAGATGGCTGGATGGCATCACGGACTCGATAGACGTGAGTCTGAGTGAACTCCGGGAGTTGGTGATGGACAGGGATGCCTGGTGTGCTGCGATTCATGGGGTTGCAGAGTCAGACAAGACTGAGCAACTGAACTGAACTGATTGTGTGTTTTATGCTTGTCATTACTTGCTTTTCCTTGGAGCAAACAAAACAAGATCTGAAATATTCTAGATTCTTATTTGTGTATCCCATCATATATTCTGTGATGGTCCAGAAAAACTTAGGAACAAGGGAATCAGCATCAAGATCCTAGTAAATTTGAGAACTAGTGATCCTGAATCGTATTTTTTTTTTAAGTAGTCTTGCTTTGGTGTGTCACTTTCCAATTTGCAAAGTGTTCTGATGTATTTTTTTTTTCTCAGTTGAGCCTCAAAAATATCCTTAGGATAGTTTGAACAGTATGAGACTAATATAGAATCAAATAACTGCAAAGTAGGTGATCACATGTTCTAAATTTTTAAGTACCTGAGACATGAAGCAATTTTCCCAGTGCCACACAACTACTAGGAACATACCTGAAAACACACATCTTCTGACACCTGGGGAATATTCTTTCCCAGAGTTTATCTTTATTTCAGTTCAGTCACCTAGTCATGTCTGACTCTTTGTGACCCAGTGCATTGCAACATACCAGGATTCCTTGTCCTTCACCACCTCCCTGAGTTTGCTCAAACTCATGTCCATAGAGTCGGTGATGCCATCCAACCATCTTGTCCTCTGTTGTCCCCTTCTCCTCCTGCCTTCAATCTTTCTCAGTGTCAGGATGTTTTCCAATGAGTCAGTTCTTTACATCAGGTGGCCAGAGTAACAGAGTTTCAGCTTCAACATCAGTCCTTCCAATGAATATTCAGGACTGATTTCCTTTAGGATGGACTGGTTGGATCTCCTTTTAGTCCAAGGGACTCTCAAGAGTCTTCTCCAACACCACAGTACAGAAGCATCAGTTCATTTTTTAAAAAATTAATTAATTGATTTTAATTGGAGGCTAATTACAATAGTGTAGTGGGTTTTTCCATACACTGACATGAATCAGCCGTGGGTGTACATGCTCTCACATCCATACATGACCACTGGAAAAAACATAGCTTTGACTAGATGGACCTTTCTTGGCAAAATAATGTCTCTGCTTTTTAATATGCTGCCTAGGTTGGTCATAGCTTTTCTTCCCAGGAGCAAGCGTCTTTTAATCTCGTGGCTGCAGTCACCATCTGCAGTGATTTTGGAGCCCAAAAGAATAAAATCTGTCACTGTTTCCATTGTTTCCCCATCTATTTGCCATGAAGTTATGGGACTGGATGCCATGATATTAAGTTTTGAATATTGAGTTTTAAGCCAGCTTTTTCACTCTCCTCTTTCACTTTCATCAAGAGGCTCTTTAGTTCTTTTTCACTTTCAGCCATAAGGGTGGGTCATCTGAATATCTGAGGTTATTGATATTTCTCGCAGCAATCTTGATTCCAGCTTGTGCTTCATCCAGCCCAGCGTTTCACATGATGTACTCTGCATAGAAGTTAAATAAACAGAATCAGAATATACAACCCTACATAATTCTTTCCCAATTTGGAACCAGTCTGTTGTTCCATGTCCAGTTCTAACTGTTGCTTCTTGACCTGCATACAGATTTCTCAGGAGGATGGAGAAGGAAATGGCAACCCACTCCAGTGTTCTTGCCTGGAGAATCCCAGGGACGGGGCAGCTTGGTGGGCTGTTGTCTCTGGGGTCGCACAGAGTCGGACACGACTGAAGCGACTTAGCAGCAGCAGCAGCAGCAGCAGGTCAGGTGGTCTGGTATTCCCATCTTTTTCAGAATTTTCCACAGTTTGTTGTGATCCACACGGTCAATGGCTTTGGTATAGTCAATAAAGCACAAGTAGATGTTTTTCTGGAACTCTCTTGTTTTTTCTATGATCCAACAGATATTGGCAGTTTGATCTCTGGTTCCTCTGCCTTTTCCAAATACAGCTTGAACATCTGGAAGTTCTCAGTTCACATACTATTGAAGCCTGTCTTGGAGAATTTTGAGCATTACATTGCTAGTATGTGAGATGAATGCAATTGTGCAGTAGTTTGAGCATTCTTTGGCATTGCCTTTCTTTGGGATTGGAATGAAAACTGACCTTTTCCAGTCCTGTGGCCACTGCTGACGTTTCCAAATTTGCTGGCATATTGAGTGTAGCACTTTCACAGCATCATCTTTTAGAATTTGAAATAGCTCAACTGGAATTCCATCAGCTCCACTAGCTTTGTTCATAATGATGCTTCCTAAGGCCCACCTGACTTCGCATTGCAGGATGTCTGGCTCCAGGTAAATGATCACACTATTATGGTTATCTGGGTCATGAAGATCTTTTCCGTTTAGTTCTGTGTATTCTTGCCATCTCTTCTTAATATCTTCTGCTTCTGTTAGTTCCATACTATTTCATTTTCACTTACCCAGAGATATAAACTTCAAGTATGAGAGGCATTTACTGTTAAAATATGTGTCATTTTATCCTGAATGTTATTTATTTATCCTTTGTAATTTCAGTAAATGCATAATCTTAACAGTGTTGATTATATTAGAATTACAACATCTAAGATGGTGGTCACTAGCTACCTGGGCTGTTTCAGTTAACTAAAATGAAAGCTCCACTTGTTCAATCCCACTGGCCACACTTCAGTGCTCAGTAATCAGGTATGGCTAATGACTTCTGTCTCCAACAGTGCAAATTACATAGCATTTCCATCTCATAGAAAGTTCTATTGGACAGTGCTACGTTAGCTGCTGCTGCTGCTGCTGCTGCTAAGTCGCTTTAGTCGTGTCTGACTCTGTGCGACCCCATAGACAGCAGCCCACCAGGCTCCTCTGTCCCTGGGATTCTCCAAGCAAGAGTACTGGAGTGGGGTTGCCATTTCCTTCTCCAGCGCAGACATGCATGCTAAGTCGCTTCAGTCATGTCTGACTCTGTGCGACCCCATGGACAGCAGCCCTCCAGGCTCCTCTGTCCACATGATTCTCCAATCAAGAATACTGGAGTGGGTTGCCATTAAGGGTATCATATTCTTTACTGCTAGGTGAATTGTGATTAAATTCTTATTTTGGCTGGTGCATTGGGGTGGCAGGAACAGTGAACAAACTAACAATATCAAATGGTTTAGAAAATAGTTGACTCTTCAAGAAATATTTTTCCTATTCAAGAGAAAATGAGTATGTATAAAATTAGGATAATAAGTGCAGCTAAGCAGATAAATTTTTTTTTCAGGAAGCCATCAGCACAATGGATATTTATAGATGGTACCCTAGATAAGCTTTTTTTTTTTTTGGATCATATTTTTTATCACTGATAAAGCATTTTGAGGACAGTGTTCATTTCAGGTCCCTGTCAGAGAAGTTTTAAACACTTTGAGTTAATATGCTACCCAACAATGTGAAGTTGAGCAGGTTAATCTCTCAGAAAAGGGGGAAAGTGGCATAAATACCTAGAGAAGAAGAGGAGAGAAAGCTGAGTTCTGTCTTTTAGGATAAAAACATACATTCATTTATGTGCATGTAATCATATGCTCACAGGACTTCATTTTGATTGAGCTGAAACCTTCAGATTCATTTCTGTGACTTTTACATGGCAGTATTGGGCCTCTGACCCAGTATTAGGATGCTGAATTGAATTAGCCTCACACCAGTTATTAGGCACCTTCTGTGATCTCTGGCTTCTACACAGCCTGACAGCCTTAAGGTGAGTTACATTAAGACATCGGAAAATTGTTGAAAGCATTAAGGAGGGAATCCAGTTGAGAGGCAAACCACAGGAAGAAACAGAGAGGAATGAAATAGTAGTAAGTAAGTATGAATTCAGAGTAAGAAAACCTCAACACAGAGCAAGAAAAGACATTTCACAAAGCAAGATTAGAACGTCCCTTGAAGCATAGGGGATTTTAAGAGAGAGAAAGAAAGGTAGGCTTTTCTGGATCAGTTATAAGGAGTCATGGAGATGGATGTGAATGTGCCTGCATTTTGGGAAGAGTGGAGGTTAGGAATAGACCTTGGCAAGGCCTGATGGGATCTCAAAGTGTGAGCTTAATTAGTGATGGTAGCATTGACTAGAGAGGTAGGATTATAGCATGGATAGAGCAGAGCTTGAGAGCAAGTGGGTTGGCTGTGGATGCTGCTATCAAAAGCAGCTTTTGCTGATTTTTTTTAATATACTCCAGTTTTATTTTTTTTATAATTGGAGTATAATTGCTTTGCAGTCTTGTGTTGGTTTCTGCTGTATAACAATGTGAATCAGTCATAATTATATATATATATATATATATATATATATATCCCTCCCTCCCTGTATTATATAGCAATTTCCCACTAGTTGTCTATTTTACACATGGTGGTGGGCTTCCCCAGCAGCTCAGCAGTAAAGAATCTCCCTGCAATGCAGGAGTTGCAGGAGATGCAGGTTCGATCCTTGGATTGAGAAGATCCCCTGGATGAGGGCATGGCAACCCACTCCAGTATTATTGCCTGGAGAATCCCATGGATAGAGGAGTCACAAAGAGTCAGATAAGACTGCAGCGACTTAGCACACAGCATGCACACATGTATATATATCGCCATGTACACTGAGTATTATCAACATTACCCTCTCAGTTTGTCCCACCCTCAGCTTACCCCGCTATGCCCACAAGTCCGTTCTCCACATCTGTGTCTCCATTCCTTCCCTGCAGGCTGATTCATGATTGGAGAGGGACGTGACCAAACTGGTCTTTCAGGACAGTGAGTTTTGAAGGGTGTTGTTCAAGGTGGATCAGATGGGGAGCAATGATGGAGACCAGAGGTTACTACTGTAACACAGGAAGTCTCTAAATATTTTTTGAGCACCTACTATCTTTCAGGCATTGTTATAGACACAAGGGACACAGTATCGACAAACCAGAGACTGATTTTGAGAGAATATGGGTGGAAGATTTCAAGGTAGTAAGAAAGGAAAGCGGCTGCCCAGGTAGCTCGGTGGGTAAATAATCTGCCTGCAGTGCAGGAGATGAGGGTTCGATCCCCGGATCCAAGAGACCCCCTAGAGGAGGGCATGGCAACCCACTCCACTATTCTTGCCTGGGGAATCCCACGGACAGAGGAGCCTGGCGGGCTATAGTCCATAGAGTCGCAAAGAGCCAGACAAGACCAAGCGACTGGGCATGCATGCAGGAAAGCAAAGAACAGTTCCAAGGTTTATAAATCCTTCATATGTTGGCAACACAAAAAGAGGAATTGTTTTTTGACTACTTATATCATGTTTGTTTGTCATGCCTTGTTTTCTCCAAACTCATTACAATGTTGAAGGTGTGATGTTTCTGTGGCAGTGAGTAGAATAACTGTTCTTTCATGGGCTTTCACCTAATGCAAGATGGCCAATGAAGAGAAGAAGTCCTGGTAATTCTGGCAGCAAACTCCAAAAGGAAATCTCTACCTTCATCTTAGGAAATCTAATGGGAAGGCCCGAAGTCACTACAGCTGTTTATAATTAGAAAGCATCAGGCCCTGGGTGATTCATGTATTCATCCTCAAACAAAACAAAACACCCCACAAAGCCTCTTAAATGCTTCCCTGTGCCCTGAAGCTGTGGCAGTAAATAGGTAATGGAAAATTGTTGGGGGGGATTCCCTGGGGTACATAGAACCCTGTTCCATGCTGATGCCTGACCATGCTTCATGGTGTCCCTGTCCATAGAGGGGGCTGTGACCAGTTGCAACTTAGAAATATAACCACCCATATTGAAAAACAGATTATCAAATATTTAAAAACTGAGGACAAAAATAGAAGATTCTTTCCTTCCCTTCATCCCAAGCAGAATATATGACTTGAAACCTCCTAATGGCAAAAGCTAATGTATTTTCTTAAAAAAATGTATAACTCCTTTATAAATTTGTCTTCTCTATATTTATTCTGTGGAACAAAGCTGATATCACGTGTCAAAAATAAGCAAGTCTGTGCACAGAGGTTTCACATATTATTAGTTTTTAACTTCTTTTGTACATAGACATCTGAAAAAACAACTTCAGAGTTCTCTAGTTTTTATTTTGCATCAGAGTCACAGACCAGAATCCAGTGTACACTCTCCAGAGACCAAGAAATTTCAGTACCAGACCAATGTTAGTGTCAAGCTTTGTATCCACCAGGATTGAAACACTTCGAACGTGTGAAGCTACATCACACACATAGATGACAATTTATAAAAGCTTTGTATTAATTTATCCAAGTAGAGAGAGCTCAGAGTATGTAGCAACAAAAAAAAACTACCACAATAGCCTTTACTGTAGTTTTTTTTATGTTCACATATACTCAGTTTTGTGGCTAATTTTATGTTTAAATAAAATGCTTGTCTGCATTCTATATATTTCCATAATATTCAACAAAAAAGGGAATGATTAAATAAATTGTTGGATATCTATAAGATGGAATTTACATAGCATTAAAGTTTGTGTTTTTATCTTTTGTTGTTGTTTTTATTCTTTTGTGATCTCTCCATTTTCATTTCTAATTTTATTGATTTGATTTTTCTCTCTTTGTTTCTTGATGAGTCTGGCTAATGGTTTGTCAATTTTATTTATCTTTTCAAAAAACCACCTTTTGGCTTTGTTGATTTTTGCTATGGTCTCTTTTGTTTTTTTGCATTTATTTCTGCCCTAATTTTAAAGATTTCTTTCCTTCTACTAACTCTGGGGTTCTCCATTTCTTCCTTTCCTAGTTGCTTTAGGTGTAGAGTTAGGTTATTTATTTGACTTTTTTCTTGTTTCCTGAGGTATGCCTGTATTGCTATGAACTTTCCTCTTAGCACTGCTTTTATAGTGTCCCACAGGTTTTGGGTTGTTGTGTTTTCATTTTCATTCATTTCTATGCACATTTTGATTTCTTTTTTGATTTCTTCTGTGATTTGTTGGTTATTCAGAAGCGTATTGTTCAGCCTCCAAATGTTGGAATTTTTAATAGTTTTTCTNGTTTTATAGTGTCCCACAGATTTTGGGTTGTTGTGTTTTCATTTTCATTCATTTATATGCATATTTTGATTTCATTTTTTTATTTCTTCTGTGATTTGTTGCTTATTCGGAAGCGTGTTGTTCAGCCTCCATATGTTGGAATTTTTAATAGTTTTTCTCCTGTAATTGAGATCTAATCTTAATGCATTATGGTCAGAAAAGATGCTTGGAATGATTTCGATTTTTTTGAATTTATCAAGGTTAGATTTATGGCCCAGGATGTGATCTATCCTGGAGAAGGTTCCGTGAGCACTTGAGTAAAAGGTGAAATTCATTGTTTTGGGGTGAAATGTCCTATAGATATCAATTAAGTCTAACTGGTCTATTGTATCATTTAAGTTTGCATTTCTTTGTTAATTTTCTGTTTAGTTGATCTGTCCATGGGTGTGAGTGGGATATTAAAGTCTCCCACTGTTATTGTGTTATTGTTAATTTCCCCTTTCATACTTGTTAGCATTTGTCTTACATATTGCAGTGCTCCTATATTGGGTGCATGTATATTTATAATTGTTATATCTCCTTCTTGGATTGATCCTTTGATCATTATGTATTGTCCTTCTTTGTCTCTTTTCATGGCCTTTATTTCAAAGTCTATTTTATCTGATATGAGTATTGCTACTCCTGCTTTCTCTTGGTCTCCATTTGCGTGAAATATCTTTTTCCAGCCCTTCACTTTCAATCTGTATGTGTCCCTTGTTTTGAGGTGAGTCTCTTGTAGACAGCATACATAGGGGTCTTATTTTTGTATCCATTCAGCTAGTCTTTGTCTTTTGGTTGGGGCATTCATCCTATTTACATTTAAGGTAATTATTGATAAGTATGATCCCATTGCCATTTACTTTGTTGTTTGGGGTTCAAGTTTACACACTTTTTTTGTGTTTCCTGTCTAGAGAAGATCCTTTAGCATTTGTTGAAGAGCTGGTTTATTGGTGCTGAATTCTCTGAGCTTTCGCTTGTCTGTAAAGCTTTTGATTTCTCCTTCATATTTGAATGAGATCCTTGCTGGGTACAGTAATCTGGGTTGTAGGTTATTTTCTTTCATCACTTTAAGTATGTCTTGCCATTCCCTCCTGGCCTGAAGAGTTTCTATTGAAAGATCAGCTGTTATCCTTATGGGAATCCCCTTGTGTGTTATTTGTTGTTTTTCCCTTGCTGCTTTTAATATTTGTTCTTTGTGTTTGATCTTTGTTAATTTGATTAATATGTGTCTTGGCGTGTTTCGCCTTGGGTTTATCCTATTTGGAACTCTCTGGGTTTCTTGGACTTGGTTGGCTATTTCCTTCCCCATTTTAGGGAAGTTTTCANAGATTTAAATTTTGGTGACAGTTAATATGTGGCTTCCCTGACAGCTCAGTTGGTAAAGAACCCGCCTGTAATTCAGGAGATCCTGGTTCGATTCCTGGGTCAGGAAGATCTGCTGGAGAAGGGATAGGCTACCCGCTCCAGTATTCTTGGGCTTCCCTTGTGATTCAGCTGATAAAGAGTCCACCTGTATAGCTGTCTCTTATACACATCTGATGTGTATAAGAGACAGCTTCTGGGACTCCTATGATTTGAATGTTGGGGATTTGAGATTGTCCCAGAGGTCTCTGAGGTTGTCCTCATTTCTTTAAATTGTTTTTTCTTTTTTCCTCTCTGCTTCATTTATTTCTACATTCTATCTTCCGCCTTACTTACCCTATCTTCTGCCTCAGTTATTCTACTGTTGGTTCCCTCCAGAGTGCTTTTGATCTCAGTTACTGTATTATTCATTATTGATTGACTCATTTTTATTTCTTCTAGATCCTTGTTAAACTTTTCTTGCATCTTCTCAGTCCTTGTATCCAGACTATCTGTAACTCCATTTTGTTTTCAAGATTTGGGATCATTTTTACACTCATTATTCTGAATTCTTTTTCAGGTAGACTCCCTATCTCCTCCTTTTTTGTTTGGTTTGGTGGGTATTTGTCATGTTCTTTTACCTGCTGAATATTTCTCTGCCTTTTCATCTTGTTTAGATTGCTATGCTTGGGATGGCCTTTCTTTATGCTGGAAGTTTGTGGTTCCTCTTTATTGTAGAGGTTTCTCCCTGTGGGTGGAGTTGGATGAGTGGTTTGTCAGGTTCCTGGTTAGGGAAGCTTGCATTGGTGTTCTGGTGGATGGAGCTGGATATCCTCTCTCTGGAATGCAATGAAGTGTCCGGTAGTGAGTTTTGAGGTGTGTGTGGGTTTGGTGTGACTTTTGGCTGCTTGTGTTTTAATGCTCAGGGTTATGTTCCTGCATTGTTGGAGAATTAGTTTGGTATGTCTTGCTCTGAAACTTGTTGGCTCTTGGGTGGAGCTTGGTTTCATTGTAGGTATGGAGGCTTTTGGATGAGCTCTTGTCGATTAATGTTCCCTGGAGTCAGGAGTTCTCTGATGTTTTCAAGTTTGGGGTTTAAGTCTCCTACCTTTTGCTTTCAGTCTTATTTTGCAGTAGCCTCAAGACTCCTCCATCCATACAGCACAAATGTTAAAACATCTAGGTTAATGGTGAAAAGATTATCCACAGTGAGGGACACCCAGTGAGGGTCACTGAGTTACATGGAGAAGAGAAGAGGGAGTAGGGAGATAGATGTGACCAGGAGGAGAAGAGGGGAATTCAAAAAGGGAGAGAGTAATCTAGCCAGTAATCAATTTCCTATGTGCTCTCCACAGTCTGGAACACTCAGAGAGGTTCATGGAGTTACATAGAGAAGAGAAGAGGGAGGAAGGATATAGAGGCGACCAGGAAGAGAAGAGGGGGAATCAAAAGAGAGAGACAGATCTAGCCAGTAATCAGTTCCCTAAGTGTTCTCCACAGCCCAGAACATCTAAATAGATTCACAGATTTGTGTAGAGAAGAGAAGGGGCAGAGAGGAAATAGTGGTGACCTGGGGGAGAAAAAGGAGAGGCAAAAAGGAGAGAGAGCAATCAAACCAGTAATCAGATTCTTAAGTAAAAATGGGTACTGAAGATTGGATTCTTAAAGGTACAAAATTGATAACACAAACCAAAAAGCAAAGATTAAAAATATAGAGGTTAAACTCTCAAAAATACAATATTAAAGAAACAAAACAAAATCACAAAATTATAAAATATATACATAATATATAAATAATAAAAATAAAAATATATAAAATAGGGTCTTTTTTTGCAAGGTAATTGTAGGTTATAAAAATGAAAATTAAAGGAGTAATAACAAACTTAAAGATAAAAAATTGAAAAATGATAATAATAAAATATATCTAGGAATTTTCTGGAGCTGTTGAGGGCAGTGTGGTGGTCAGTTCAGTTCAGTTCAGTTTCAGATAGTTCGTTGTTCAAGCTTATACTTCTTCCCAAGGTCTATAGGCCCCTTCCAATGTAGTCAGTGCTAACTACAGGGTTTTAATCTGTTGCACCTGTCACTTCCAAAGTGGTTCCCTCTTCTTTGTTTATTTTGCCTTCCTCTGTTTGCAAGTCTATTCAGTGTCTAATTTCTGCCCTGACACAAGGGTGTGAAGGTGGTCACTTATTTAGGCTAACTTGTTCAGTAGTGCTGAGGGAGGCAGGAACACTGCAAACAAATATCACTGGCGTTTATGGGGTGTGCTTGCAGTGTCTGGGCCATACTGAGTGTGCCCCCCACTCGTGGTGTGTGTACTTTCCTGGTCTACACTGCTCAGGCTCCAGGTTGCTCTGTAGGGGCTCTGTCTAAAGCAGGCTAAAGCGGGCCCTAGGTTGCGTGTACTTCCCAGGTCTAAGCTGCTCAGGTTCAGGTTCTTGGGTACTCCACAAAGGCACGGATTTGGTTGGGCCTGCGTTTTGTGCCCTTCCCAGGTCTGAGCAGCTCAGATGACCAGGGGCTTGGCGAGCACACTCTCCCAGCTGGATGGTGTGTATTGTCACCTCCCTGGTCCCAGCCGCTCAGATTCCTGGGTTTACAGTGAGAACACTTTCTCAGGTGTGGCATGTGTCTTCTCTGGGAAGCTGATCTCTGACTCTCCTGGTGGATGTCAACTGTCCAGAATCCCAGGAAGACTTGGTTAGTAACTGGGAGCCTGCTCACTGTTTGGTGGAGGATGCCATCTCTGAGGCTGAGATTGCCCCTTGCCTTCCGGCTCTGTCTGTCGCCTGCCTGACTCTCTGCCTCTGGCGGGGGGTGGGGCAGGTCCACTGCTCTCCTCTGGTGTTTGCTCAATCCTTTGTTCTGTGTGCGGACCGGCTGTGCCTTAGAGCTTTTTGCGGGAAAGTTCTCTCTCTTTTTTTTTTCTCTCTGGCTATCCCACAGTTTGGGTTGTTGTCTCACGTTAGCTCCCTCAGATTGTCCTCAGGGCATTCAGGCCTGGTCCTTACCCTAAGCATGCAGCCCAGGCCTCCCTGTNCTCCTCTGTCTCTTCATCTTGGTTATATTGCTGCGTTTGGGGTGGCCTTTCTATATTCTGGGAATTTGTGGAGTTCTCTTTACTATGGAGTTTCCTCACTGTGGGTGGGGTTGTATCAGTGGGTTGTCAAGGTTTCTTGGTTAGGGAGGCTTGTGTTGGAGTTCTGGTGGGTGGAGCTGGATTTCTTCTCTCTTGCTCCAGGAAGGATGACTCTCAGAGACGTGGACCTTCAGGTGGGACAGGCTCACAAGTCCTGGCTGACACCAGAGGGACCTCTCTGCTGCAGGTAGGGTTAGCTGTTGTCACAACTCAGCAGCTCAGGTCACTAGCCAAAAAACCTACATCCACGTTCCAGCTTCACGCCTGTCTCGCCGCCATAACTTTCAGACTAGTAGAGTCTGCCTCCACCTGATGGAAATATCTAGTAATTAAGCCAGCAGTCTTCAGCCCAAGGAGTGTATCAGAATCACCTGGCGGGCCCAGGAAGCATCCAAAGACCTCCGCTTGCTCCTGTGTCCTCACTGCTGGAAGAGCTCTCTGAACTTGAGCAGCTCGGAGGCTCCGGCAGAGGGGGGACCCACCCCCCAGGAGGCAGGCCCACAGTATAGAGCCGCTGCGCGGGCTGGACCCGAGTGTCACCACATCAGGCTTATCCGCCCGGTTGATTAATGACTGAGCCGCTCCCGCCAGGATCGAGGGCAGAGGAGAGACGTGTTTCCAGGCAGACCGTCCCCTGTCTCAGGAGGGACACCCCGGCCCCTCTCTCTCTCAGGAGCCACCCTCTCAGGTGAGTTTCTGAGGCTGGAGTCTCAGGGGCCTTCTTTCTTGGCCGTGTCTGCGGCTCCCCACGCGGGCTCCTCGGCTTATTTGGCTGTGCTGGGTTTTCGTTGCTGTGCAGGCTTTTCTCTCGTCATGGCGAGCAGGGCCCCATGTTCCTCCCCGAGGGTGAGGAGCCAGCAGGGCGAGGCGAAGGTTTCTGGTGCGGCGAAACAGACCTGTTGGTCTCGGAGACTCTCCAGAAGAGGAAGGGGTGGGCAGCTCAGAACGCACACGCTGAGAGAAGCCGTACTTGGTAGCTGAATCCCCGTCTCTGCTTTTTAATATGCTCTCTAGGTTGGTCATAATTTTCCTCCCAAGGAGTAAGCGTCTTTTAATTTCATGGCTGCAGTCGCCATCTGCAGTGATTTTGGAGCCCAGAAAAATAAAGTCAGCCACTGTTTCCCCTGTTTCCCCATCTATTTGCCACGAAGTGATGGGACTGGATGCCATGATCTTAGTTTTCATAGTTGTTCATAATAGTCTCTTATAATCCTTTGTATTTCTGCATTGTCTGTTGTAACCTTTCCTTTTTCATTTCTAATTTTGTTGATTTGATTCTTCTCTTTTTTCTTTTTCCTTTGATGAGTCTGGATAAAGTTTTGTCAATTTTGTTTATCTTCTCAAAGAACTAGTTTTTAGTTTTATTAATCTTTACTATTGTTTATTTCATTTCTTTTTCATTTATTTCTGCTCAGCTCTTTATGATTTATTTCCTTCTACTAATTTTGTTTTTTCTTTTGTTCATCTTTTTCCAGTTCTTTTAGGTGTAAAGTTGGGTTGTCTATTCAATGTTTTTCTTGTTTCTTGAGGTAGGATTGTATTACTGTAAACTTCCCTTTTAGCACTGCTTTTGCTGCATCCCATAAGTTTTGATTTGTTGTATTTTCATTGTCATTTGTTTCTAGAAAATTTTTGATTTCCCTTTTGATTTCTTCAGTAACCTGTTGGTTATTTAGAAATGTGTTGTTTAATCTCCATGTGTTTGTGTTTCTCACAGCTTTTTTCATCTAATTGATATCTAGTCTCATAGTGTTGTTGTTGGAGAAGATGCTTGATAAGATTTCAATTTTCTTAAATTTACTGAGGATTGATTTGTGATCCAAGATGTGCTTCTATCCTCGAGAATGTTCCATGTGCACTTGAGAAAAAGGTGTAATCTTCTGTATTTGGATGGAATGTCCTGAAGATATCAATGAGATCCATCTCATCTCATGCATCATTTAAGACTTGTGTTTCCTTAATTTTCTCTTTTGATGATCTGTCTATTGGTGTGGGTGGGGTGTTAAAATCTCCTACTATGATTGCATTATCATCAGTTTCTCCTTTTATGTATGCTCGTGTTTGTCTTATGTATTGAGGTGCTCCTTTGTTGGGTGCATAGGTATTTACAATTGTGATGTCTTCCTCTTGGATTGATCCCTTGATCAACGTAGTTATGTAGTGTCCTTCCTTATCTCTTGTAACCTTCTTTATTTTAAGGTCCACTTTATCTGATATGAGGATTGCTACTCGAGCTTTCTTTTGCTTCCCATTTGCATGGGATATATTTTTCCATCCTCTCACTTTCAGTCTATATGTGTCTTTAGGTCTGAAGTGGGTTTCTTATAGACAGCATATATATAGGTCTTGCTTTTGTATCCATTCAGCCAGTCTGTATCTTTTGGTTGAAGCATTTAATCCATTTACACTTTAAGTAAGTATTGATATATATGTTCCTATTGCCATTTTCTTGATTGTTTNCCATCCTCTCACTTTCAGTCTATATGTGTCTTTAGGTCTGAAGTGGGTTTCTTATAGACAGCATATATATAGGTCTTGCTTTTGTATCCATTCAGCCAGTCTGTATCTTTTGGTTGAAGCATTTAATCCATTTACACTTTAAGTAAGTATTGATATATATGTTCCTATTGCCATTTTCTTGATTGTTTGGGGTTGATTTTGTAGATCTTCTCTTGAATTTCTTGCCTATATAAGTCCCTTTAACATTTGTTGTAAGGCTGGATTCTCTTAATGTTTGCTTGTCTGAAAAGCTTTTTATTTCTCCATCAATTTTGAGTGATTTCCTGCCACACACAGCAATCTTAGCTGTAGCTTTTTCCATTTCAGTACTTTAAATGTATCCTGCCATTCCCTTCTGGCCTGTGGAGCTTCTGCTGAAAGATCAGCTGTCTAACATATGCGGTTTCCCTTGCATGCGACTTGTTGCTTCTCCCTCGCTGTTTTTAATATTCTTACTTTGTGTTTAGTCTTTGTTAGTTTGATTAGTGTGTGTCTTGGTGTGTTTCTCCTTGGGTTTAACCTGTGTGGGACTCTTTGTACCTCTTGCACTTGATTGACCATTTCCTTTTCCATGTTGGGGAAATTTTCAACTATAATCTCTTCAAAAATTTTCTCATACTGTTGTTTCTCCTCTTCCTCTTCTGGGACCCCTATAATTTGAATGTTGGTGTGTTTGATAATGTCCCAGAGGTCTCTGAGACTATCCTCAGTTCTTTTCATTCTCTTTACTTTGTTTTGATCTTCAGAAGTTATTTCCACCATTTTATCTTCCAGCTCACTGATTCATTCTTCTACTTCAGATATTCTGCTTTTGATTCCTTCTAGAGTACTTTTAATTTCAATAATTGTGTTGTTTGTCTCTGTAAGTTTATTCTTTAATTCTCCTGCCACTGTTAAGTCGCTTCAGTCGTGTCTGACTGTGCAACCCCATAGATGGCAGCCCACCAGGCTCCCCCATCCCTGGAATCCTCCAGGCAAGAACACTGGAATGGGTTGCCATTTCCTTCTCCAATGCATGAAAGTGAAAAGTGAAAGTGAAGTCGCTCAGTTGTGTCCGACTCTTAGCGACCCTGTGGACTGCAGCCTACCAGGGTCCTCCGCCCATGGGATTTTCTAGGCAAGGGTACTGGAGTGGGTTGCCATTGCCTTCTCTGAGGTCTTTGTTAATTCTTGCATTTTCTCCATTTTGTTTTCAAGGTTTTTGATCATTACTATCATTATTCTGAATTCTTTTTCAGGTAGTTTGCCTATTTCCTCTTCATTTATTTGGACTTCTGTGTTTCTAGTTTGTTCCTTCATTTGTGTAGCATTTCTCTGCCTTTTCATTATTTTTTTTTTTTAACTTATTGTGTTTGAGGTCTCCTTTTTCCAGGCTTCAAGTTCGAATTCTTTTTTTTCCTTTTGATTTCTGCCCTCCTAAGTTTGGAGAAGGAAATGGCAACCCACTCCAGTGTTCTTGCCTGGAAAATCCCAGGGATGGGGGAGCCTGTTGGGCTGCTGTCTATGGGGTCACACAGAGTTGGACATGACTGAAGTGACTTAGCAAGGTTGGTCCAGTGGTTTGTGTAAGCTTCATATAAGGTGAGATTTGTGCTGAGTTTTTGTTTGTTTGTTTTTCCTCTGATTGGCAAGGCTGAGTGAGATGGTAATCCTGTCTGCTGATGATTGGGTTTGTATGTTTGTTTTGCTTGTTGTTTAGATGGGTTGTCCTGCACAGGGTGCTACTGGTGGTTGCGTGATGCTGGATCTTGTATTTAAGTGGTTCCCTGTGTGTGAGTTCTCACTGTTTGATATTCCCTAGGGTTAGTTCTCTGGTAGCCTAGGTTCTTGGAGTCAGTGGTCCCACTCCAAAGGCTCAGGGCTTGATCCCTGGTCAGGAATGAAGATTCCACAATGGTTTGTTATGGCATTAAGTGAGATTAATAGAAATACCCAAAAATGAGAAACCAAAGATGAACTCCAGACAAATGATGGTTACAAAATCAGGCAATTAATAATTAAAATAATGGAATACACACATATACATATAAAACCATGAGCAAAGTCAAAACAACCCAACAAAAATACAGTATATTGATGTGGTAAACAAAGGAAATAAAAAATTATATTTATCAGTTAAGAACAAAACTAACTAAAACACAAACTGGAAAACAAAACTAAAGCAAGGAGCTAAGTGGGGAATAAAGCAATGAAAACAAATCTAACATATATGTTAAGAGGGAAAGAAAGAAAGCATAGATATGCAAAGTTAAATAGAGGTAGATGAAGAAGATTTGTATACATCAAAGATTAACTACAAGAGGAAAAGAGCAGTAGGAAAGGCAAACAAAGAATAAATGTGGAAAAAATATGCTTAAAAAGTTAAAAATTAAAGTTATAAAAAAGAGAAAAGAAGAAAAAAATGGAAAAAAGAAAAATGGGAAAAAGGAAAACTCCACAGAACTGCAAAACCCCAACGTAGCAGCAGTTTTATAACAACGATAAAAAAGTGTGACTGCATACACACATACATATACACCCATAAGCAAAATCAAAGCAGTCCAACAAAAATAAGGTACAATAGATTGACATGGCAAACAAAGGAAACCAAAAGCTGTATCTCCCAGAACAAAACTAACTAAAGCACAAACAGGAAAACAAAACTAAAGCAAGGTGCCAATTGGGAAACACAACAATGAAAATAAAACTAGCAAATATGTTAAGAGGAAAGGAAAGAAGAGAAGTAAAGAATAGAAATGGAAAGCTAAATAGAGGTAGGTAAAGAAGATGTATATACATTAAAGATTAACTGCAAGGGGAAAAGAACAGTAGGAAAAGCAAACAAAGGAATGCATGTAGAAAAAGTAATAATAGGTTTAAAAAATTAAAAAAAGAGGGAAGGAAAAAGAAAAAAAAAAAAAGGAAAGCTCCGCAGAACTGCAAAGGCCCAATGTAAAGGCAGAGATTTTTAACAACAATAAAAAATGTGACTGAGGGGGAAAAATGCTCAAAAGCTTAATTAGATTTCATAGTGCCAATAAAATTGACAACTACAGCAGAGAGGGAGAAAAAGTAAAAAAAAAAAAAAAAAAAGAGAGAGAGAGAAAAGAGAGAAAGAAAAAATCTACAGAACAAGTCAAAACATAAGAATAATAAATATTTTTCTTGAGTCACTGCTGTCCGAGTCCTTTCTCTCACTGGAGTCACANCAGCAGAGAGGGAGAAAAAAAAAAAAAAAAAAAAAAAAAAAGAGACAGAGAGAAAAGAGAGAAAGAAAAAATCTACAGAACAAGTCAAAACATAAGAATAATAAATGTTTTTCTTGAGTCACTGCTGTCCGAGTCCTTTCTCTCACTGGAGTCACAGTCCACCTCACCTCCCTTGGATGTCCTCCAACACTGTGCTGATCTCTGGACCTGCTGTGGGTGCAGCTCAGAATCTAATCTGGACCTACTCCTGTGTGTTCTTGCTTCCAATGTCCACAGCTATCAGAACTAGTGCTTTTTCCTTTGTGGAAGCTCTCAGTGACCTTTTATATATTCCATAGACAGAGAATCTGCCTAGTTGATTGTGTGGATTTAATCTGCAGCTTGTACAGCCTGTGGGAAAGTTTTGGGTCTTCTTCCTTAGCCACACTGCCCCGGGTTTCAATTGTGGTTTTACTTCCACCTCTGCATGTGGGCCGTCCACTGGGGTTTGCACCTGAGGCTGCCCTGGAGGGCTTGGGTTTGCCCCTTTTAAGGCCATGTGTGGAGGTGGTGCAGCTGCTTGGGTTGCAGGGATTCTGGCAGCACCAGCTACTCAGGGGAGTTGGCGGCTAGGGCAGCAGAAAATATGGTGCTCCAGAAGGGTATGGCAACCAGTATTGGCCAATACGCTCCAGTATTCATGCTTGGAGATTCTCTGTCCCTGACAGAGAAGGCTGGCAGGCCACAGTCTACAGGCCCGCAAAGAGTTGGACAAGACCAAAACGACCCTGTGCGCATAGGCACAAGACTTTTTTTCGCCTGTGGCAGCTCTTCCCCAGTGAGAGTTTTGAGTGTGTAGGTGGCACAGCTGCTTGGCTTGTGGAGACCCTGAAGGTGCCAAATGTGCAGGGACATGGACTGTCTCTGCTGCAGAAGTTATGGCCCTATCAGAGTCTTTTTTCGAACCTCTTGTAGCTGGCTTTCAGAAGATCTCTTTGGTTAGTCTTTCTCTGTAGCTCTGCCTGTTTAGGGACTTATAGGGCTCCCTTGCCTGGGATCCTTCTCTGTTCCACATGTTAGGCACACAGAGGGGACCCCTGGTTGGGGTCCTGCTCTGTAGATCAGAGCGCCAGGCACTTAAAGGGGCACCCTGGGTGGGGTCATACCCTGTAGTTCAGTGCGTCAGAAGTTTGATGGGCCAGCCTCTCTATTGTTTAGCTCCCCATGCTGGCCTGTGGAAAGAAAGGCTTTGGTGATGACTCCACCCACTATGCGTGACTCAGCAGTATCGCCTTGCTTCCATAGCTGCTTGGCTTTCCTCCACAGGCATTTCCCACCACAATCTCCTCCCTCACATCACCTCGATCTGTCTCTCCGCAGTCAACAGCAGCCCTCGCTCTGGGATTGCTCCACAATCCCTAAACTCCAGCTCCCAGCCGCTGTGCCTTCCAGAGGACCTGCGTCCCTGCCTGGGGTATGTATAGGCTGTGGAAAGGACTGTGGGATTCTCATTCCATTTAGCTGTCACAGATGAGTTGTTTCACTCTCAGCCTTAAATGTTCTTCCTCTAACTCAGACCATTGCCCCGATGTGGCGATTGGACCTCTGCTTCAGTTCCCCCACTCGCTGAGGGCAGGTCCAGTCCTACTGACACTCCTGTTTTTCCCCCTAGTGCCTTCCTCCTACTGAGTTTTGCATGGTTCTATATATTCTTTTCCACTGGTCAGTTACTCCTGTCCACTCTCAGAGGGTGTTCTGCATGCACTTCTGCACCTATAGATGTATTCCTGATGTATCCATGGAGAGAAATGTACTCCATGTCCACCTACTCCTCTGCCATCTTGTTCTCCCTGAGAATCAAATATTTTAAGTCACATTTCTGAGTGGAAGTCAATGGTATTTCCCCACCGTAACTAGCATATTGTTTCTTTAAAAAATTAATTTCTGCTGTATTTAAAATGGATAACCAACAAGGACCTGCTGTATACCATAGGGAACTCTGTTCCATATTACCTAATTAATTACCTAATATTACCTAACAACATAAATGGGAAAAGAATTTGAATAATAATAGATACATATACATGTATAGCTGAATCACTTTGCTGTACAACTGAAACTAACACAACATGACTAATCAAATATACTTTAATATAAAATAAAAAGTTAAAAAAATAAATTACAAACCCAGAATAGTGGTGAAATATATTCATTCAGATTCAGCATTGATATATTCTTCCTTCTTCACCTCCTTTAACCTCTTACTCTCTCCAGTGAAGTGAAAGTCACTCAGTCATGTCCGACTCTTTGTGACCCCATGGACATACAGTCCATAGAATTCTCCAGGCCAGAATACTGGAGTAGGTAGCCTTTTCCTTCTCCAGGGGATCTTCCCAACCCAGGGATCTAAGCCAGGTCTCCTGCATTGCAGGTGGATTCTTTACCAGCTGAGCCACAGGGAAAGTCCAAGAAGACTGGAGTGGGTAGCCTATCCCTTCTCCAGTGGATCTTCCTGACCAAGGAATTAAACCAGGGTCTCCTGCATTGCAGGCAGATTCCTCAAGGATGCTTGCAAATACATTCACTATATCAATAACAAGATTTAACAAAGGCACTGCTTCAATGTTAGCATTTTGGACAAAAAAAAAAAATATATTGCATTTGATTTCAGGGTAGCTCTGCAACTAAACTATGTAGTTGGAAAGCTGTTTGTGAAAATCAAGTGAAATATTAAATACATAAGGTATCCCAGGTACCCAAGAAAGTACGAAACTCTGAGGCCCATGATGATTATCCCATAATGCTGGACCAGCATTTATACAGCCAGAGTCACAGATGCCTAGGAAATCTGTCACCGTCAGACCCTACAATATTCTAGCTCCTTCAGAAGCTTGGGGCATCCTGAGTGCTATGTTACCCTCCGCTCATCCTCCACTGGCCTTGCCCCACTGTACAAAGCCCAAAATGTCAGGATTGATTTTATGCTGAAATACTGGGGTCCCCAGTGATAATATTCTGTAACCTGAACTGAAATACACATAACCCATGTATTATGGCTGCTGCCTCCTTGGCTTACCACAGGGGGCAGACACCTACCAATAAAGTGTTTAAAGAAACAAATTCCCAAGGAGAAGCAAGGAGTTACAAAAATGTAGAAAGATGAAAATGATAAATTTCAAAATGTGTATTCTGGTGCCACCTTACTAGTGCATCACATGAAATGGAGTTTATTTTACTTCTTTAAAAATAAAGAGCTCTTCACTAATGCTAAATATGCATGAGCTGAAGGTTTGAAGCTAGGGTGATAAAATTTTTCTGCAGAAAAATATTTCTGGATAGTATTCTCTTTTTTACACCTCATATTTCAAATTTAATAATTCTATGAATATGTTTTGCTCAGATGTTATAATCTCCCCCAATGAATAACACATTTTCAGAAAATATCTTTCCCAAGGGAGAAATCCCATGAACATTCATTTTAACTCCCCTTGCCAGTCATTGGTTTTCATCCTTTTCTTTCTAAAAACCTGAGCAAAGACACATAAAGCATTGTTATTTTCAATGAAATAAGCTATATGCCAAAGTAAAAAATCTCAGATGTATGGAAAGCATTATGAAGTATTACATTACTGGTTATTGCTCTATACAGACTTGTCTATGCTGTCTTGTCTTTAATTTTAGCAGAATGGTGATGTACAGGAACAGCGAAGCCTGACTGCTAGGATCTGAAATTTTGCTTCACCACTTACTGAGTTATCTCGAACATGCTATAATTTCTTTTTGTCTCAGTTTTTCCATCTGTAAAATGGAGATAATAATAGTATTTATCATATTGTTCTGAGGGTTAATTGAGTTGATATTTGTTAATTATGGATATTTATTTAATAATAGAAAAGTGTCTGGCAGTTGCATTTGTTTAAATAAAACACATATGTATTTTTTCATAGCATCACTATGCACTAGGTCAACATTGTCATACTAATGATTTGGTCTCCTTTTCCTTTTCCATCCAGAATGTTTGTATTAGAAGTTCATTTGACATAAGATGCCTTTGGGAGCTAGCTGTGTGTTTCAGTTTTCTCATCTATGAAATGGTGATGATGATCTTGTCTCAGAGATCTGATAAGAGATGGAATGAGGTAGTACATGTGAAATGCTTGGGAAAAGTTATGGCTATAATAGGCATGCAATAAATTCTCATGATAAATAGAAATAACTATGTGCAAAGTCATCAGCAAAACTCAAAAACTTGTGTAAAGATTCAAGGAGATAAAATGAGTATTACAGAAATGAAATACTCATTTATTAAGATATTTAGATTGTTTTGTTCTTTGATTTATCAAATTCAGATTAGAACTATTCACTCTATATTTTCAAAAGAGAGTGGGTGGTTCATGTTAGTTCAATTCAGTTCAGTCACTCAGTCGTGTCCAACTCTTTGCAACCCAATGGACTGCAGCACTGCCAGGCTTCCCTTTCCATCACCAGCTCCTGGAGCCTGCTCAAACTCATGTCCACCGAGTCAGTGATACCATGCAACTATCTCATCCTCTGTTGTCCCCTTTTCCTTCTGCCTTCAGTCTTTCCCAGCATCAGGGTCTTTTCCAAGGAGTCAGTTCTTCACATCAGGTGGCCAAATGATTGGAACTTCAGCTTCAGCATCAGTCCTTCCAATGAATATTCAGGACTGATTTCATTTAGGATTGACTGCTTTGATCTCCTTGCAGTCCAAGGGACTCTCAGAGTCTTCTCCAGCACTGCAGTTCAAAAGCATCAGTTCTTTAGCACTCAGATTTCTTTATGGTCCAACTCTTACCTCCACACACGACTACTGGAAAAACCACAGCTTTGATTAGACGGACCTTTGTCGGTAAAATAATGTCTCTGCTTTTTAATATGTTGTCTAGGTTTTTCACAGCTTTTCTTCCAAGGAGCAAATGTCTTTTAATTTCATGGCTGCAGTCACCATCTACAGTGATCTTGGAGCCCAGGAAAATAAAGTTTGTCACTGTTTCCATTGTTTCCCCATCTATTTGCCATGAAGTAATGGGACTGAATGTCACAATCTTGGTTTTTTGAATGTTGAGTTTTAAGCTAGCTTTTCCACTCTCCTGTTTCACTTTCAAGAGACTCCTTGGTTCCTCTTCACTTTCTGCCATAAGGGTGGTGTCATCTGCATATCTGAGTTTATCGATATTTCTCCTGGCAATCTTGATTCTAACTTGTGCTTTATCCAGCCTGACATTTTGCATGATGTACTCTGCATAGAAGTTAAATAAGCAAGGTGACAATATACAACTTTGATATACTCCTTTCCCACTTTGGAACCAATCCATTGTTCCATGTTGGGTTCTAACTTGCTTCTTGACCTGCATATAAATTTCTCAGGAAGCAGGTAAGGTGGATGTATGGCAAAAACCACCACAATATTATAAAGTAACTACCCTCCAATTTAAATAAATAAATAAACTTAAAAAAAAAGAAAAAAAAATCAGAACAAACTATGTGCCTAACAAATGGTAGCTTCTGCTTTTTGGGGTTAAAAGAAAAAGATATTTGGATAGAATTTTTGAAAAAATTTNTTTCTCCTGGCAATCTTGATTCTAACTTGTGCTTTATCCAGCCTGACATTTTGCATGATGTACTCTGCATAGAAGTTAAATAAGCAAGGTGACAATATACAACTTTGATATACTCCTTTCCCACTTTGGAACCAATCCATTGTTCCATGTTGGGTTCTAACTTGCTTCTTGACCTGCATATAAATTTCTCAGGAAGCAGGTAAGGTGGATGTATGGCAAAAACCACCACAATATTATAAAGTAACTACCCTCCAATTTAAATAAATAAATAAACTTAAAAAAAAAGAAAAAAAAATCAGAACAAACTATGTGCCTAACAAATGGTAGCTTCTGCTTTTTGGGGTTAAAAGAAAAAGATATTTGGATAGAATTTTTGAAAAAATTTCTTCCTGTGGATATTTTCTTCTTTTCATTTAGTTTTAATATTTCAGCACCAAAACATTTTCCAGGAAAAAGAAATATTGCGCTAGAACTGTGGGCTTGTGGAATGGTAGGACAGAATGAATTTAAGAACGTAGGTTCTTAGGGTCACATGGGCCCACTGAGGTGCGGAGATTTTTTTGGAAAGCCTCTAAAGTATGTGATTGGAAGGAAATTAGAAGGCTCTGAAGAAGGTGTGACAGTGGCCAAGAAATGCAAAGAGAATACTACACTGAGAACTCTTGGGTAGGAAGAGTCTATGTCAGAGCAGTTTAGCTAATGCCAGATAGACCTTGTTCAATCACAAGGACTAGAGCTTCAGGAAGCACTCTAATAACTAGGCAAACTGGTAAGGACAAGGCAGCACAAAGACTTAATAGAAAAGATATAGCTTTACTAGGGCAGAACGCAGTTACTGAAACTGAGCTACAAGACAGTAGCCTAAGTTTAGAGATGAGGATATACCTTGAGAACAAAATGAGAAATGTCCCATCTTAGGGAAAACTTAGGTTAAGGCTAAACTTATAGATGGCAGCCTTACTGTACCATGTAATGTACACTTTTTTACCAAATGCACTTATGAGTGTCAAGATGATTTCCTTTAATAACCTTCACAAAAGCAGAAGGCATAGGTAATCAAGTTCAGCTCAGCAAAAGTCAAAGTAGGGCCATTTAGTATATATTTCATGGATATGTACAATCTACTTTTATGCCAAGGAGTTTTTGTTTTGTGTTGATATTGAGAATTAAGAGGTTGGGCCATATACATCTTCTTATGAAGAGCAATGATTGGATTGGGAAATATACATGAATATGGAAAAATGAGGCTAGGAAATAAAATAATTTTTACTACCTAAATCAGCAGGTGAATTATGGAGGTGAAGTAGACTTGTAGCAATTATACTTGAATTGCTTTTCTCTTTTTCAAACATGTGGTTTTGGTCTCCATCAGTAGAATTAGAGATTTGTAGAATTTGTTCCTGGAATGAATAGTTTCAACCAAGCAGAGAGTTTACAACATGGAGATTGGCTCCTGACATTGATGGACCTCAATGTGGCCGAGCCATCTGTCTGATGTGAGAAGCTGGGCAAATGATAAGTCATATCCTGTCAGGGCTTGTTTCTACTCCAGACAAAGACAACGGGAAAACTGTTGAAGAGAGGCAGGGGCTCTGTTTGATTTATGCAGTGAGTTGATAACCTCACTTTTTCTCCAAGGACAACTGGATCTCTGACCTAATATATATTTTTAAAAGATCAAAAAAAAACCAAACACCCACATCAGGATATAAGAATTAATCCTCCATTGCTAAATGCCTAGGGAAAAAATGGAGAAATAGTTTTTTTTGAGGGGTAGTGTTTGCAATGAAAAATCTTATACTTAGCCAGATTATTGGTCATGTGCTTTGTCAACAGAAAGTTCTTTTCTCATATGCAAACTCTCAGAAAATAGGCTGCCAACATTCACTTCAAGAAAAAAAGAAAGAAATTCACCAGTCAAACAACAGATTAATTCAGAGATCACAAAAATGAGGAAGTTGCGGTATAAAATGTCAACCAGTAAGCACTGAAACTATTTGAACATTGCTTCTTTTTATCAACAGCTGTAAAATTTCAAGTAAATATAAAAAAATTAAGGGAAGATACATACCAAACATTAATAACAAATCAAACCACTGAATCCAGATTATCTTTTATTAAAACTGGATAATGGAATGAGGTTGGTGGCAAGAGGTGTGGAAGTAAAGCCTGCTAGGTTTCTTATCTTTCCTAGAGGAAGTCAGTGAATGGGACTTCTGCACTGATGTAGAAAATTTAACTATACATATTACAGTACATTTTTCAAATGTTAAATTTTGAGTAATCAGTAATCAGAAAAATAAAAACAGAGTGGCTTGTAAATTATTATAGAAACTAAGCAAAGAAAATATCTGTACGGAGAAAGGCCAGTGAAAAGGAAACAGAAGGAAAGCACAAAATAAACAGAGCATGAAACACAGTGATATTCATGTGACTAAATATTTCATACACAATCGTAAATGAAAAAAAGGCTAAGGCCACCATTAAAACACACTCCAAAATATCTAAACATGCACATACAAGAAAGAACCCAAAACAAAATATGAGGAAAAATAAACAATAAAAAGATAGGCAAAGGCATATTCAGCAAACAAATTCTATTATTTATTAGGCGTGAGATTATGAATATCCACTGAGGCATAATTACAAAACAAAACCAGTAAATGGAAGAAAGATGAAAGCTACTATTCACACTGAAGATACAGAAGAATCAAAATCTATGCAGAAAATAACAGTATATTAACATATACAGAGTAGAAACTGCTAGAGGAAATGGGAAGGAAATAAGATAGTGCAATGGTTTTGAACATGACTACTTTCAATTTTTGACAAGTGATAAAACATAAAGTAAAGACATTAAACAGTCTATTTAGTGGATTTAATTATTAGATTGATAATTGACATTTCTTCCTTTAAAAATATTTCAACATTTTCATTTTCCTTACATTTATCAAATCAATGATACACTAGACCACACAGGAAACATCAGTAAATTCCTCAGTTGGGTCATATTTTAGAATAACCCTTCAATAAATCTCAAAATTAAGCAAAAGTATTCACAAATATGTAGAAATTAAAAATTATTTTTAAGGAGGTTTCAGATCAAAGATGAAGTTTTAAAATGAAAATTTCAGGATTTGTAATTCTGGCAATAATGCATAATACATANTTTTTTTTTTTTTTTTTTTTTTTTTAAAGCAAGCACTGTCAAGGATGTAGAGCAACTGGAAGTGGTGGAGATACAAAAATGGAATGGCCATTTTCAATTTCTTATAGAATTAAATACATGTGTGGCCTATTATAGCAAACCCACCCATAGGCGTGGATTAATATCTAAAGACATCAAATTTTATGGTTACACAAAAACCTGCACGCAACTGTTAATAACTGTCCTATTCATAATTGCCCCTAATTCTAAACAATCCAAATGTCCTTCAGTGGTTTCCATAGATGAAGGATGGTACATATCCGTGCAGTGGAATACTACATGGCAATACAAAAGGAGTGAACAAAGAAACACAAAACAAATTGAATGAATTTCAGAGGCATTGCATTGAATGAAAAAATCAAGTCTCCAGAGATTACATACTGTATGTTTACATTTTGGAGAAGGCAATGGCACCCCACTCCAGTACTCTTGCCTGGAAAATCCCATGGACGGAGGGGCCTGGTAGGCTGCAGTCCATGTGGTCACAAAGAGTCAGACATGACTGAAGGGACTTAGCAGCAGTAGCAGCAGTATGATTACATTTATATGACATCCCTAAGTCAAAACTATAAGAAGAGAGAATAGATCAGTGATTGACAAGGTTTAAGGATGTGGGGAAATTGTGACTACAAATGGGTAAAATGAAGGAATTTTAGGGGAATGATGAAACTGCTCTGTATTCTGACTGTAGTAGTGATTCCATGAATCTATCCATGTGTTAAGATCCATACAATGCCATAAAACAGTTTTACTGTATATTATTTTTAAAAATAAATTTAAAAATTTCACTAAAATTCTTATCAGTGTAATCCTACCCACCCTCTCATAAGTTTCAAAACAATGCATAATTTTTTGAGAAATAATTAATGTGTAGTGAAATGCATGGATCTTAACTGTACAGGCCAGGAAGTTTTGACAAAACAGGTGCATAACTTTAGGCATACAATTTAGATCTTTCTTATGAGAAACATATCTTAAAAAAATGTTTTTTTAAATTGAAATATAGTTGAATTAAAATGTTAATTACCATTGTACAGCCAAGTGACTCATATATCTTTTTTCATATCCTTTTCCATTTTGGTTTATCACAGGATATTAAGTATAGTTCCTTGTTCTTTACAGTATGGTAAATCAGTGGTAAAGAATCTGCCTGCCAAGCAGGAGATATACGTTTGATCCCTGAGTCAGGAAGATCCCCTGGAGAATGAAATGGCTACCCACTTCAATATTCTTGTCTGGGAAATCCCACAGACAGAAGAGCTTGGTGGGTTACAGTCCATGAGGTCAAAAAGAGTCAGACTCGACTTAGTAACTGAACAGCAGAAACAGCAGCTCCACAGTAGGAATTAGTTTTTTCACCATTCTATATATATCAGTTTAGAGAAATATGCCTTTTTATTGTCATTTTCAGCACGTCTCAGTGATGTTATGAAATTATATTTTCTTATCTGTTCTATGTACTCTATCATGTACTTAAGAGTGAAAGGCAGTAACAAGTTTCAGTTAATTCATATCATTTGAATGAATATTTTAAGGTAATGTTTTACTTTTTCTATTTCATCTATAATAAGACTCCACATTTTCATTATTTTAATACTGTAAATATAACCACATTATAATAGCTTATAGAAAATTTCAACGGTTGCACTAAAGCTTTAAAAATTCAGTGTTCTGCATAGATATTATTCAACCTGCTGGCATAAAGTATAATAAAAAATAGTAAAAAGACAGTTTTATATAAATACATGGCAAAAGAAAAATTTGAAGTGCTTATCTTTTTATATATCTATGACTTTCAAATATACTGATAACAATTAAGCTTTCTAACCAACTCAATTATGAAAATGTACAGAATGAAAATGTACAATCAAACTTGCAACATGATAATTCCTAAATCATGACCAAAAAGAAAAAAACAAAAAAAAACAAAACTAAATGACCGAGAGAGTCATAAGTAAACATTGGAGCTTATTTTAGCTAGACTCGAATTTATAGTCAGAGAAAAAGGTAATCAAATAGCTTTAAAAGAACACAGATAGCTATAATAAATTTCATTTAAAGACAATGAGAGCTAAGTAAGAGCCCATTCAAAAAGCACGACTGTTTTACAATTTTCACATTTTAACCATGAAGAAATCTAGTGACAAGACCAAACCTGTTCTTTAACCAGTCAAGCAAGTTAAAAAATACGATCAAAACTGTAAAAAGAAAATCTAACCCCGCAATTCTGGTGTTGAGAATGAGGTAATCCTTGGGTAACAAGCAAGGAATCTCTTTGATCAATGGTTTAACACTTCCCAGCATCTAATTTAGCACTTTTTGAGATCTCGCGTTAACCTGAGCAGGTAACCTGCCTCTTTCCAGATTCAGAATGGAATGAAAAACAATGAATGTCCCAGGAAAAACTCCTGGCAGACATTTCCAAAGGTGCAGCCTTTTCTTAGTTTACTAAGAGAATAATATAATTCAGGCCCACTTCTTGCTTCCTGTTTTAATTTAATGGCCCCCCCTTCAAAATCAGTTATAAAATGGAGTCCTTCTATATCTGAATGAGCCCAATTCAATCTGATTCTGTGAGAGGCTTTCGTAGTCTTCCCTCTCCCTTCCTAGAGGCCTAGTAGTGGTTAGATGTCGCACATCTTACCTGCTCAGGCTTCCACTTTAACAATACTGGAAGAAGTTCCTTTATTTCAGGAATTTATAAATAGAAAAAAAGTGGGTAGTTTGGACGAAACTCTCACACAGGATCAACTATATGGCATACTAAGCAGTTAACCTCAGTATTTAGTACCTTTAAAACAAATTATGAATCACATATCAGGCTGTTCTTGTTTAACCCCATCCCATGCCTCTTTACGCAAGAACTGGTGCATAGGTGCCAAAGGAAGGATGACTAAGAGAAAAGTCTTTGTTCTGTTCCTATGCTGACCCTCTTCATTTGCAGCCATCCTGTTTTTATGACATGCATTAATCATCTTCTGGGGACTATATTGTTTAATTTACCATACTGATATTTTATCAGGACTTCCCTTGAATGGCAGAGTGGTATCAGCCTCTTTCACTACAAATAACCAAAGTTCAAAGTTCATATTCTCTGCTTGCCAGCTGTGTGAAATATACAAAATAAATCTCTTGGTGCCTCAGTTTACTTGTCTGTAAAATGGAGATGATAATATGACTTATGGCTTTATTGTGTGGATAAAAGGGATTGGTATGTATAAGAGGCTATAACAGTCCTTTTCAGATGGGTACTATATAAATTTTAGCTGTTTATTTACTGAATTGTGAACCACATAGAGCCTATTGATAACCAGGGGTCTGCATGGCATGGACCCACAGAGGAAAACATGTAAAGGGAAAAAGAAAAAGGGGTATGAAACAAAACTCTATGGCTCAAAGTGTTAACTCCTGTGGGATTTCTTTTCTGTGAGGAAATATTTTGTGGGTATAAAGAGGTTTCTGAGCTCTCTTACCTCCACACACACAAGAGTGTGTGTCCAAAATAAGGCTGAGTATACCCTGGTGGCTCAGACAGGAAAGAGTCCGTCTGCCAGGGAGGAGACCTGGGTTCGATCTCTAGGTCAGGAAGATTCCCCTGGAGAAAGGAATGGCTATCCACTCCAGTATTCTTGCCTGGAGACTTCCATGGACAGAGGAGCCTGACAGGTTATAGTCCATGGGGGTCACAGAGAGTTGGATATGACTGAGTGACTGACACATACACGTATACATACGTGAAATAGGCATTTAGTACATGTTTCTGGAATAAAAGCTACTGACAGGATGAGTGGGATATGGACCATAGGAACAATTCTCCTGTCCTTAGGCCTGACTCTCCTTTCTCTCTATAATCTGGGGAATGTGAAACTCAACAGTTGAGATCAAACTACAAGTTTGGAGAACACTTTTTGAAGTCGTGGAGGGTCAGGGACCTGCAGGCAGAGGTGTGATTCCAACAAGTTGACCAAATGCGAATGTCATAAGCAGCAATCAACACAGGACCCAGCTTGAGAGGCTGTTGACATTCTGTGTAATTACTGCAAGTGCGCCCTGGGTAGCCCACATTATTGTAAACGGCATTTCCAACGCTGTATTAAAAAAAAAAGAAAAAAAAAGCAGTGAAGTTATAGCCATTAGTGAAGCTGAATTGGAACTCCTAGAAAAATGTCAAGGAGATCTTAATTGTACTTTATATAATGGTCTCCTAGGCTAATAAGATATGATCTAAAACCATTAGGTATGAGAAGGTAAACATTTTAAGAGCACTTTTTTTGCCAAAAGGCTCTTCATTTCTATTTGACAACTCTCGCTCGGCCTTGAGGTAAAGCACTGCTGTGTTCTGAAAGAACAGATATTGTTTGCGACAGAGGCCGTGGGGCCCTGTGGTGTGGGAGAGTACCCCAAGATAATGTAGACAGAGGAAACGCAGTCTATAAATCTGGTTCTTAAGTTGCCAGTCTCCGTTCCCCACCTCCCACCCTGGCAAAGGGGGTAGGGAGGTATGCTTTAAAAGTTATTCCCCTGTCACGTAGCATGCAATTCCCAAATGCTGGGAAACACCCATTATTCTGACAGGCTTCAGAACACATAAATCTATTTAGCCTTATAAATGACTGAGATTCATTCTCTCAAGGTCGGAATCGTGCCAACAAAGAGCCATATATTTATGTCTTTTTTTTTTTTTTAATGAGCCTCTGAGCTAAGACAGTGGATGCTTGAATCTCTGTAGCAGCTGGGGATTTGATAGTTTCTCCTCTTACTTACTGATAGGAGTCACCAGCAATCAAGTACATGGGTCACTGTAACTGTCACTTGAACTCCAAAGGCTGGTCTTCTATTCCTGGTTAAAGAGCACACTCTTTGCCTTAGTTCAGCTTTTTCATTGATTTCATGTTAAAATA
The DNA here is from genome assembly GCA_006410675.1 of Oreotragus oreotragus. NCBI lineage: Eukaryota > Metazoa > Chordata > Mammalia > Artiodactyla > Bovidae > Oreotragus > Oreotragus oreotragus. The sequence continues at coordinate 135,802 of SJYX01001045.1, read as the reverse complement.
GCTTGAAGAAATATTATCTACTCCTCATAAGATGTATGTCTAAGTGAGAGGTAGGGTCCCTTCTATCTAATTTAATGCTTTGTTAACAAAAGGGACTAGTTCCTGATTATCCCTAAAGAGGGATATATGTGGGGAAAAAGTACCAAGAATTAATCTATGTTTGTGTTTTACAAGTATGTCCAGTTAAAATTTATTACCTGAAAATCCAATTACCAAGGCAGAATTTAACATAAATAGTTACTCTGGTTAGAAACGGTGAGTGGTTACAATTTGCAATTTAGTTCTGTTTGTAAACACAGCTTAGAAATCATTGTTTAGACATGGATTTTGGTTCCAGTTTGTCTCAATCTTGTGTGTGTTCTGGCAAACAACCTAACGCTTCCTTTTACCTTTGTTTCTCTATTGTCCAGGGTAGAACATTACTGCTAAGTGAAATTTGTATAGTGCTTTGGGACACCTGCACAAATTGTGCCATTTCAAATAGATATTAAGATGGCATTTGTTTAATCTAGTGCAAGAACAGAATAATACTTTCTTTAATGCTAGTTGGGTCATGTTTACTAAAGTGTGTTTGTTTCATTAACATTAGCCATTTGGGATTAGATGTTACATGAAACGGTCTACTTTTTGTCAAATATATTTATGAAACTCTAAGGTAAACAAAGTTAAACAAGGCCTTGTTACGGGACTTCTCAGAGCTCTTAATATGCTAATGATATTAAGACTCTCCTAGATGGATATAGTACAGAGTATTTCCCAAAGTTATTTAGCGATAGCATTTGGGGGAGAGAACTTTTGTTTTGGGGTCAGAGGGAAGCTTTTGTGATATGTCTGGTGGAAGAAACAGCACCATTAATAAGTGGAATTCAAAGATTTTATTTTCTCAAAGATTTTAAAGAGGAAGCAGTGTTGAAAAGCATGCCTGTTCTTTCAATGTTATAATAGAAGCTGCTTTGGTGGACATGCATTTAACTTAAAACAGCTTTTCATAACTCTATAAAATATACTAGTTGAATTGTTGATTTTGTGGTCAAAAATTATGAACATCAGCATTTTCATGTATGTCTACCTAATATCAGTGACCCTGGTAGACTGAACCATTGGCCTAGTGGGTTAAATTCTAGTATGACTGCAAACTTCTTCAACAAGTAGAATTTTATATTGACAAGAATCAACTTTGTTCCTAAACATTTTATGACAGTTATGCTTGTTCTTGTAATTGCATAATTTAATTATATTATGTAAACCCATAGAGGGCTTCCCTGGTGGCTCAGAGGTAAAGAACTGGCTGCCGATGTAGGAGATGTGGGTTCAATTTCTATGTCAGGAAGATCCCTTGGAGGAGGAAATGGCAACCCATCAGTATCCTTGCCTGGAAATCCCATGAACAGTGGACCCTGGCGGGCTACAGTCCATGGGGTTGCAAGAGAGTCGGACACGACTTAGTGATTAAACAACATAACACACCATCATAGTATAAAATATTATAGTATGAAAGAAAGTTGGTGGATTCTGTACAAACTAGATTGAATGCTTTATCAATACTCGGTTTAAAAATTGCTTTTAACTGAGGCACTGATGGGATATTCTAAAAGATTGGGGATGAAAATCTTAAAATTGTAGACATCTGCACTCTGTATTTTTAAGTGATTTTTAATTCTCACTATACATCAAAGAAGCTAAACTGGAAATTTAGTTTGATATGTTATGGGTGTGGTTTAAAAGAATCAGAATTCCGAACAAAAGACCTATACTCAAAGCAGTGACTTTGATCCTATGTCAAAAGATCAATGAATATAGAGGGATTATATCCAAATATTTTAAAAACTGGTATGGTTTTGACACTGACCAATCAAAATGGATGCCTGTCACATTAGAAAGAATCTCAAACTTAAACAAATACACATGCTGGCTGAATGTCAGCTGTGCCTACAAATGTTTTAGGTTAAAATATAACATTTTGATAGCTTACATCATTTTAAAACAATTCCTTGTTTTAGACAAATATTTTGATTATAGAGCCAAATGCTATTCCTGGTCAACTCAGAGAAGACTTCTCTTGAACTACTACCAGCATTCACACAAAGAGGAACAAGTCTGATACAAGGTACTTTCCTCATTCCTTAATTTCTTTTAATGATCAGGAACTGAAGAAAAGCAGGTTGGCTCCTATAAGCAAATGTCCTGGAAGAAGCTGGTGGATGATTTAGAAATCAGAATTTAATGACAGAAACAGTTTCCTTGTTAATCATTGCATGAAAGGAAAAGGTCAGAAAAAGGGGAGAAAAAGAAAAATAGAGTCAGAACCAGGATTCCAGGTTTGGGCGGAACAATGAGAGTATTTGCTGCTAGAGGGAGCTCCTGTCAGACATGACATACTCAGTTGGAGGAAATTGGGGAAACATTGTACCGAGAAAGCGAATGATCCAGTGTCCCTCGCATTCTAATCATTGTTAATTCCTGGGGGTAGGTAGAGGCTGTCTAGTCACATCTCACAACCATGGTAAAGAATCTGCCTGCAATGCAGGAGCTTCAGGAGGCACTGGTTCAATCCCTAGGTCAGGAAGATCCCTGGAGAAGGAAATGGCAACCCACTCCAGAACTCTTGCCTAGAGAATTCCATGGACAGAGGAGACTGGTGGGCTACCATCCATGGGGTCACAAAGGGTCAGATACCACTGGGCGAATAACACACACAACCAGTAAAAAATGAGGCTCAGAAGTCAGGATTAAATCCAGACACAAAGAAGAATAATACCACAACAAACTCTGTCAGTTGGCAAAAACGTAAGAAGGTCTATCCAAAACTGTCAGTTTTTAATTAATTGGAAATAATATAATTGAGAGAAATTATAGTGTTCTTTGAGGCTGTAAAACAAGAGTAAAATAATGATTTTGTTAAATTAAAAAAATGGTGGTTATGCCAAGGTTTTATTTTTCTTAAATTTCACTCCTTTGAAATCCACCATCTCTTCTTTTGAAATATCAGCTACTGTATATCTATGTTTGGAGGAAGTCTGTGAGTTAGAAGCTGGTCTTGCCCTCTGCAAGCGCCCACTGGCACTGTTGCCTAGTTCCTAGTTGTGTGTTGGAATCATCTGGGGACTTTAGACAAGTTCTGATGCCATTGGGCCACTCCCAGAGATTCTGGATCAAGTGATCTGTGATGCTGCTGAGGCACCAGATTTTAAAAGCTTCCTGCCTCAAGTGCTGTCCATGGACCAGCTGTGTTCACATCGCTTGGGAATCTTTTAGAAATACTGGATGGCTTTCCCTGGTGGTCCAGTGGTTAAGACTCAGTGCTCCCAATGAAGGGACCCTGGATTTGAGCCCTGTTCAGGGAACTAGTTTCTGAAAGCCACAACTAAAGATCCTGCATGCTGCAACAAGGATCTTGTGTACCACAACTAAGGCCCAACACAGTCAAATAAATAAAAAAATTTTTTAAATAAAGAAATACTGGAAATTGCATCCCATTTCTAGACTGACAGAGAATCAGAATCTGCTTTGTCACGAGACTCCACATGCATTGGTGGCATATGAAAATTGGAAAATCTAGAAAGCTCTTTCTCAAAGTATTCTCAGAGAACCTACATGAGAATCACCTGAGGTACTTATTTCTTTTGTTTAATAAAATGCAAACTTTGGGGGATTAATTTAGCTCTTGATTAAAAATCTCTAGAGAGGAAGGGGGGTTTTGGTGGGAGGAAGGAGAGACGGGGTGGAACATGAACCTGAGGAATCAAAGCTTGACAATTATCCAGTCAGTTCAGTGGCTCAGTCGTGTCCGACTCTTTGTGACCCCATGGACTGCAGCACGCCAGACTTCCCTGTCCATCACCAGCTCCCAGAGCTTGCTCACAGGTGAGTCGGTGATGCCATACCACCATCTCATCCTCTGTCATCCCCTTTTCCTCCTGCCTTCAATCTTTCCCCAAATCAGGATCTTTTCCAATGAGTCAGTTCTTCACATCAGATGGCCAAATGATTGGAGCTGCAGCTTCAGCATCCGTCCTTCTAATGACTATTCAAGACTGATTTCCTTTAGGATGGACTGGTTGGATCTCCTTGCAGTCCAAGGGACTCTCAAAAGTCTTCTCCAACACCACAGTTCAAAAGCATCCATTCTTCAGTGCTCAGCTTTCCTTATGATACAACTCTCACATCCATACCTGACTACTGGAAAAACCAAAACTTTGACTAGACAGACAGTGACTCTTATGAGTGTCTAAATTGAGAGCCATCGGGTGGGGGAAATAGGGAGGGTCTTTTTAAATTTTATTTTATTGATACCTAAAATTTTATTTATTTTGAGTGCACTGTGTGTTTGTTCCTGCTCTTGCCCTTTCTCTAGCTGTGGTGTGCCACCTTCTCATTGCAGTGGTTTCTTTTCTTGTGGCACATGGGCTTAGTTGTTCCCAGGAATGTGGGATCGTCCTGGACCAAAGATCAAGCCCATGTTCCCTGCATTAACAGGTGGATTCTTAACCACTGGACCACCAGGAAAGTCTGGGAGAGGTTTGTAAATGGTACACACTTCCAGCTATAAAATGAATAAAGTCAGAGAACCGTAAAGCATGGTAACTACAGTTGATAACGCTGGATTGTATAATTGAAATTTGCTATGAGAGTAGAACTTACATGCTTTCACCAGAGGAAAAAGGATAAAGATGAGGTGGTGTTGTTGTTCAGACGCCAAGTCGTGTCCAACTCTTCTTGACCCTGTGGACTGAAACTCACCAGGCTGTCCTCACCATCTTCTGGAGTTTGAGGTGATGGTTGTGTTAATTAACTTGATGAGGAAAGTTCTTTCATAATGTTTATTTATATCAAATCATCACCCTGTACACATCACAGTGGACACTGTACACTTATATATATCTTACAACTTTGTGAATCTTATCTCAAGAACGCTGAAAAAAAAGTAATATGAAAACTGAAAACCAACATTCTAGAGAATATGTCTTGGAGACTTTTTGATAATGATAAGGTCTGGATCTGAAAGGCAGTGGGAGGGGTTGGAAGCAGAACAGAGATTGCCAGCTGTATTAACAAGTACACGTTCTCAGCCTCTCTGCTTCCAAAGTCAAAGGAATACTAACTTCAAAGGAGGAGAAGATGCTTACAGTATCAATTTCTGGGGGAATTTATGCCCACTCTTTTTAAGAACAAGTCAGATTTCAGGGAATAATCTAAGATGACCACTTTCCTTTCTTTAGACACCAACAGTTAACTGAGGTTTGGGATCCATTCCAGGGTTTTTGTTCCTCATCAGAATTTAAAGTAGCCATTCTCAGAAGTAAAGTTCATGGTTAAGGACCCAAGAATCTCTTGTAGAAATGATTGACACAAACTTGTCTAAACATTTATTTCTACTCATACCCCGATTAAGTAATGACACCCCACTCCAGCACTCTTGCCAGGAAAATCCCACGGACGGAGGAGCCTGGTAGCCTGCAGTCCATGGGGTCGCTAAGAGTCGGATACGACTGAGCGACTTCACTTTCCCTTTTCACTTTCATGCATTGGAGAAGGCAGTGGCAACCCACTCCAGTGTTCTTGCCTGGAGAATCCCAGGTAAGAGAATCCCTGGTGAGCTTCCCTGTATGGGGTCGCACAGAGTTGGACACGACTGAAGTGACTTAGCAGCAGCAGCAGGCTGTGTTTCTAAATGCAGAGCAAGGAGCACCCTTCTGTGATAGCTACTCTCACACAACCATGCATGCTGCTAAGTTGCTTCAGTCACATCTGACTCTGTGTGCAACCCTATGGACTACAGCTTGCCAGGCTCCTCTGTCCATGGGATTCTCCAAGCAAGAATACTGAAGTGGGTTGCCTTGTTCCTCCTCCAGGGGGTCTTCCTGACCTAGGGATTGAACCGGTTTCCCTTATGTCTCTTGCATTGACAGGTGGGTTCCTTACAACTAGTGCCACCTACACAACCACAGGGAGGGTATAAATCAAACCACAGTCCAGGCAAAGAACAATTCAATCCAGCACAAGTCTTAGATAGCACAGTGCTGGCTTTTCACCTGGGTGTTAATATTTTCCCCTAATTCTAGAATAAAAAAGAATTCTACTGTAGCCTTTATTTATTCTAGTAATTCAGGGGCATATGCATCAGTTCATGGCCATCAATATGGGTCTAGGAAGGAATTTATTTTGGTTTTGTATTTGTTTGCTACGACTGCCATAATTAAATGCTACAAGTGTGGTGACAACAGAACTTTATCGTTTCACAGTTCCAGAGACCAGAAACCTGAAAACAGGTGTTAGCCAGGCCATGTTCTTTCTGAAGGCTCTTGATGGAGACCCTCCTGTCTCTTCCTAGCTTCTGGTGGTGGCTAGTGGCTGGCAGTCCTTGGTCTTTCTGGTCTGTAGAGGCATTGTTCCAGTGTCTCTGTGTGTTTTCACATTGCCTTCCCTCTGTGCCTCCCTGTGTCCCTTCTTTTAAGAACATCAGTCATATTGAATTAAGGGCCCAATGTATTTCAATATGACCTCATCTTAACTAATTACATCAGCAATGATCTTATTTCCAAATAAACTCACATCCTGAGGTGCTGGGAAAAACATGAATTTGGAGAAGTACTATTCAACCCAGTTCAGTTTGGTGTTACTTTTATTGTTTGGAGTGCCCCATGGCATGTAAGATCTTAGTTCCCCAACCAGGGATTGAACCTGCACCCCCTATATTGGAAGTGCAGAGTCTTAACCACCAGACCACCAAGGAAGTCCCACTTTTTGGAGGGTTTGTTTTTAAGTTCCATCATTTATTATTGTTTTTCTCCTTTATCCTTCCTTGCATTCTCTTCCATTCCTATTGATAGCAATACTTAATTATATTTTATGTATGTCTTCCTCCCTTTCTGCTTTCCTTCTTTAGATCGTTATGCATCCTGGAAGATGTAGTGTTGTTAAATAATACCAATGGAACTTTAAAATGGAAATAATGGAATTTTGCTGTAAACTTTGTTTTGTTTCATATTTATTTACTCATTATTTTATTTTTGTGACCTTCCATGTTATTATACCCATTTAGCTAATTTCTTCTCATTGCTCCATATTCTAAAGCATCATCAAATACCATGCTAAGCATACAGACCTTTATGTTAGACAGCTAGGTGATAGACAGCTACTTCCAACTCTTTGCTGCCACAAACCACTGAAGACTGAATCATCAGTCACTTAATTATCCACATCTCCTGTGAACTTAAGCAGAACTTTCGGGGAAGTATACCAGAAGTAGGATTCCCCTGGTCTATTAGCATTGGTAATAGCATATTTAACTTCCCTGGGTTCTAACAAGAGTGGTGGACAAAATGGCAGCACTATCCTACAGTCTATAAAATAGACAGTAGGAACCTGCTGTATAGCACAGGGATCTTACTTCAGTGCTCTGTGGTGACTTACAAGGGTGAGATGGGGAGGTGGGAGGGAGGTCCAAGAAGGAAGGGACGCATGCACGCGTGCATGCGTGCACACACACACACACACACACACACACACACACACACATATGCTGATTCCCTTGATTGTAAAGCAGAAACTAACATAACATTGTAAAGCAATTACATCTCAGTTTTAAAAAAAAAGAGGGTTTTCCCTGGTGGCTCAGATGGTAAAGAATCTGCCTGCACTGCAGGAGACCCGGGTTTGATCTTTGGGTCAGGAAGATTCCCTGGAGAAGGGAATGGCTACCCACTCCAGTGTTCTTGCCTGGAGAATTCCATAGACAGAGGAACCTGGCAGGCAGGCTACCGTCTATGTGGTTGCAAAGGGTCAAACACCACTGAGCAACTAACACTTAAAAAAGAGAGAGAATTTTTATTCTCTTCTTTATTTGTCCATCTGATTGTGAAGATAGGTATCTCATAGTTGTTTTAACATACAATCCTTCAGTTACTAGTGAGGTTAAGCCACTCTACATTCCTTTCTCCTAGTTGCTGATTTTTATTTTCTGCCCATCTTTCTATGGGATACTTTACGTTTCTCTTGCTAATTTTCAGGAGCTTCTTTTATGTACTACATATCATCCCCTCTTCCGTTTCAGATATCTCTGGTTCCCCATTCACTATGCCTATAGGCTCCCTCCTTGAGCATAAATCTTTAATTTTGATGTAACCGAATCCACCAGTTTTCCTTTTGGTTTGGTCTTTGAGATCTTGTTTTCACAACATCCTCCTCATCTCCCCCACCCACTGCCATAAAATATTCTCATACATTTAGTTTTTTCAGGTTTGAGCTTTTTAATCACATTTATATAACTGCATATGATTTAAACTATTTAAAACTCTTCAATGGTTTTCATATTGTTCAAAATCCTTCTTATGGTGTATGAGGTTCCTCTGAAAATTCCCAGAATTTTTTAGCTCATCTCTTAGTGCTTTCCATCTCTTCATATCTTAATTTGCTGAACTGCTCACAAGTCTGGAAGCTTGCTACACATTCTCTAACCCTCTGACTTTGCATGTGTTTTTCCCTTGACCTGGCGTACTCTTGCCACAGTTTTACTGAACTGATTCCCACTAGTCCTTAAGGACTGAACTCAGACATCCCCTCCTTCAGGAAGTCTTCCTAGACTTCAGGACTGGATTAACCAGCTTCCTGTGTGCATGTCATCTCTGGTCATATTATAGTTCTTATTGCTCATATTATATTACCCTAGCAGATAACTGGATACCTGTCTGTATCTACCACTAGGTATAAGCGATTTGGGAGAATAGATGTCTTAGTTATCTGCAGGCTTACATGGGCTTATATCCGCAATGCCTAGCCTATTGCTTGGCATGTAGAAGGAATTAATAAATAATACAGAAGGAAAGAATGAATAATTTTCTGAGTCAGAAAATTTGACTCCTATTTCATCCATGGATAGAACCACATTCTTAATTTAGAGTATATTCAAGAGCAGATGTACATTTTCTCTAAGTCATTCTTGCTGGTATAAGAAGTATATTACCTTAAGTCTCTTAAATAATTCTCCATTTTCCTCCCTCAACACTCCTTGGTGCCTTTCTACCAAGAACCATACAAAAGGTACATTCTTCTAGTTATAAAATACAAAATCCTAGGGATGTAAACTATAGCATGGTGACTATAGTTAATTATATTGTTTTGAATATTTGCTAAAAGAATAGATCTTAAAAGCTCTCACCGCAAGAAAAAAAAAATTGTAACTATCTGTGGTGATGGATGTGAATAGAACTTACTGTAGTGATCATTTGGTAATGTATACAAATATTGAATCATTATTGTGTACATCTGACACTATTATTAATATAAGTTATATGTCAGTTATATCTCAATTAAAAAAATAACTATTCAGTTTCTGCCATAATTTAGGAAAACTTTCCTTTCTGACTGTGGTAACTTGATCTGGGGGCTCACTGCCTTAAGAAAAAACAAGCATTGACAATAAAGTAGTTCTGAGCACTTAGAAAGAGGAGGTGGAAATCCCACTTTAGAAAGGGAGTGAGAAAAGGTGGGGCAGAGGTAGAAGAAATAAGTAGTCAACTGCCAAAGCTTCCTCCTTGGAGCCAGAATTTTGCAGCGTTTTTTTTTTATAGAGTTATAGAGTTTAATCTATAGCTACGTAACAAATCAGCCCCCAACTTGGTGACTGGAAACAACAAACTTTTTTCTTATTAATATATATTTTAATTAATTGATATTTAATAGAATGATAATTGCTTTACAGTACTGTGTTGGTTTCTGCCATGCATCAACATGAATCAGCCATAGGTATATATATGCCAGACTGTATCTGAATTTATATCACTGCCTGGCAGGTTAACCTTGAGTTAAGTCCTGAATGGAAATCATTCTAACCAGATTTCAGGAGATAGTTTTCAGTAATAAAAGTGTTTCTTTGTCTTTGTTTTGTTGTTTAATTTTCTAGATTTCTTCTATCCTTCCTCCTCTAATTCTAATGAAGTCTTCTGGTCATTCATGGCTCTTTTTCCCTCCTCTCAAAAGTACTGAGTGCATAATCCACAATTAACAGTACACAAACTTATTGAATTAAGGGACAAAAATCTTTAAACTCAATCAATTCTGATTCTTGTTAGTTTTATTAAAGATATAATGAGGAAAGAGAAGAATAAAGGAGCAGAAAGTTCCACTAATAGCTATCAGCTTAATTTATCCATCTTTCATCCTCCTTCAAAGTAGCCCATAATTAAGGGTTGATGATGTCATCATCTATAATAATACCTCGATGTGTATCTCCCTTTCAACTCGGCAAAGTGTACTACGTCTGTTATCTCACTGTATCCTCACACCTGTGAAGACAGCAAAGCAGGCATTATCCCCATTTTGCAGACAGATTAGGAAAATTAAAATGCAGCAGTGTTAAGTGAGCTGCCTAATATCCAAGATGGGTCCTGATGTTGTCACTGAAACCCAGATCACCTCCTTTCCCTCACTAGAACATAGAGGTGTCTTCAAATGGTGATCCATAGAGGCAAGCAAGAGTCTCCTTTTAAACCTTCAACATGGAGAATTCCAAGTTGCCATGCTGCTGCTAAGTCGCTTCAGTCGTGTCCGACTCTGTGCGACCCCATAAATGGCAACCCATCGGGCTCTGCCATCCCTGGGATTCTCCAGGCAAGAACACTGGAGTGGGTTGCCATTTCCTTCTCCAATGCATGAAAGTGAAAAGTGAAAGTGAAGTCGCTCAGTCGTGTCTGACTCTTAGCGACCCTTTGGACTGCAGCCTACCAGGCTCCTCCATCCATGGGAGTTTCCAGGCAAGAGTACTGGAGTGGGATTCCATTGCCTTCTCCACCAAGTTGCCATAATAATGTAATAAAAGCATGATTTTCCAGTAGTCATGTACAGTTGTGAAAGTTGGACCATAAAGAAGGCTGAGTGCCGAAGAACTGATGCCTTCAAACTGTGGCATCAGTTTGTCGTGCTGGAAGACTCTTGAGAGTCCCTCTGACTGCAAGGAGATCAAACCAGTCAATCCTAAGGGAAATCAGCCCTGAATATTCATAGGAAGGACTGACACAGAAACTGAAGCTCCAATACTTTGGCCACCTGGTGAAAAAAAGTGAAGTTGCTCAGTCGTGTCTGACTCTTTGTGACCTGTGGACTGTAGCCCACCAAGCTCCTCTGTCCATGGGATTCTCCAGGCAAGAATACTGGAGTAGGTTGCCATTTCCTTCTCCAGGGAATCTTGCCGACCCAGGGATCAAACCCAGGTCTCCCACATTGCATGCAGACGCTTTAACCTCTGCGCCACCAGGGAAGCCCTGGTGGAAAGAGCCAATTCATTGGAAAAGACCCTGATGATGGGAAAGATTGAGGGCAGGAGGAGAAGAAAATGATAGAGGATGAGATGGTTGGATGTCATCATTGACTCAATGGACATGAGTTTGAGCAAACTCCGGGAGACAGTGAAGGAGGGGAAAGCACGGTGTGCTGTAGTACATGGAGCTGGATGTGACTTAGCAACTGAATAACAAGAGCATAATTTTCAAAAGCCTCATTCCTGTGATGCCATTCCATAAACTACTCTGGATGTGAGTGGAATATAAGCTTTAGGAAAGTTTTCCTGTGAAGGACTAGACAGCGAATGTTCTAGGCCTTGCAGTCATATGCTCTTCTGTTGCATATTCTTCTTAGTTACGTTTTTCACTCGAGTTTTATTTTTCTTAAAAATATTTATTTATTTGGCTGCACCGAGTCTTAGTTGCAGCATGCAGGATCTTCAGTTGAGGCACGTGAACTCATTGTAGCACGTGGGACCTAGCACCCTGACCAGGATTTAAACCTGCCTCCCCTTCTCCCCACCCCCACATTGGGAGCACAGAGTCTTAGCCCCTGGACCATCAGGGAAGTTTCATTTACTCTTCTAGTTTTAAGATATAAAAATTCTTTTAGCTCACAGACTGTTCACAAATAGGCCATGGGATTTGTCGCACGGGTCCTGACTTAGGACACTATTTGTCTTCAGAAGGTTAACAGTGACCACTCAACTGACAGCTGTAGTATAAACTTGCTACCTGGACCATCAGGGAAGTTTCATTTACTCTTCTGGTTTTAAGATATAAAAATTCTTTTAGCTCACAGACTGTTCACAAATAGGCCATGGGATTTGTCGCACGGGTCCTGACTTAGGACACTATTTGTCTTCAGAAGGTTAACAGTGACCACTCAACTGACAGCTGTAGTATAAACTTGCTGTTGTTGCCTGGGGTGACTTGCTGGGCAGTTTCTTTAAGCCCACAAATTACCCACTTTTAGGTGTGTCTTTTTTCTCTGAATTTCTTGCTCTGCCAGGTGATATGCAATATGTCCCTTCTGGGGCATTGCCGGATCTATGACTTTGTTTTGTGAAATTGTTTTGCACTCCGCTTGCAGTTGGGGATCATGGACTGTGATGCTCCCTTTCCTTTCTAGTGTATTGAACTTCTCCTTGGAGAAGGAAATGGCAACACACTCCAGTATTCTTGCCTGGGAAGTCCCATGGACAGAGGAGCCTGGCGAACTACAGTTCACGGGGTNTTGGGGATCATGGACTGTGATGCTCCCTTTCCTTTCTAGTGTATTGAACTTCTCCTTGGAGAAGGAAATGGCAACACACTCCAGTATTCTTGCCTGGGAAGTCCCATGGACAGAGGAGCCTGGCGAACTACAGTTCACGGGGTCACAAAGAATCAGACACGATTGAGTGACTGAACACATTGAACCTCTGCTGCCTTTTTGCTTCTATTTTGCATCTCCAAAGTGCCCCTCCCACCTCACTTTATAAGTGTCAGTTTCTCATTCATGTCCAGCTCTTTGTGACCCCATGGACTATATCCAGCCAGGCTCTTTAGTCCATAGAATTCTCCAGGCAAGAACACTGGAGTGGGTTCCTATTTCCTTCTCCAGGGGATCTTCCCAACCCAGGGATCGAACTTGGGCCTCCTGCATTGCAGGCAGATTCTCTACCATCTGAGCCACCAGGGAAGCCCCTAAACTTAGCCTTATTTATCCTCTTCATTGTCTTTTGTTAAAGCAAAAGAGGCTGAAGGTTGGGGTATCTAAGAGGTTAGTCAAGGGCATTGATATATCCCAGTTGATCATTAGAAGCCAGGGTGCCTCCCCAAGTTTCATTTGCTTTTTTCTTCCTGGAGTCCTGGCCAGAGCAGTGGGAAAGAAGAGTGCTAGAACTTTTGGAAATTACCAGTCTCAGGTGATCCATGCTCTAGTGGAAAGTTTGTTCATCCTGAAGGCAACAGCGAGCCATTGTGGCAAAGCAGTGGCACCACGAGGTGTGTGGTTTTGAAAGCCCTCTTAGGCTGTGATGTGGCGGTTGGACTGATGAAATCGAAGTCTGAAGTGGGAGGTAATTCCAGTGGTCCAGCAAAAGATGCTCCATATCAGAGTTATGGAACTAGTTCAAGAGATGATTAGGAAACAACAGCACTTGGTGCCTGGTTATAAGCATGAAATAGGGAAAGATCCAGAACAGTCTCCAGGTTAATGGCCTGTAAAGTGGGAAACAATGCTGTAATCCAAACACTGGAAACACTGAGAGGACCAAGGAAGAAATTAGGAAGCTGGATGATTCATTCTGTCTTAGACATGCCAGATGTGAAAATCCTTTGGGATGTGCAAGTGAAGATGCTCACTATACAGCAGGAAAAACTGGTGTGAGGGTCAGGGAGAGTGACTCAGCTGGAATATTTGGGAAACATCTCGCTGTTGGCTGAGGTCATGGGTTTAGATGTGATTGNAAAAAAAAAAAAAAAAAAAACAGCCAAATAAAGAAACAAAAATAGAAAAGGGAAGGACATTCTAGTAGCCTTTTTTTTTTTTTTTAATTATTTTCTTTTTATTTTTTTTGTATTTATTTATTTTTTTACACGAACTCCCAAACATGAACCCCCCTCCCACCTCCCACCCCACATCTTCCCTCCAGATCATCCCCATACACCAGCCCCAAGCATCCTGTATCCTGCATTGAACATAGACTGGCAATTCATTTCTTACATGATAGTATACATATTTCAGTGTCTTTTTGAATTATGCTTTTCTAAAGGTGCGTGCCCAGTAGTGGGGTTGCTGGGTCATATGATAGTTGTATTTTTAGTTTTTTAAAGGATCTGCAGACTCTTCTCCATAGTGGCTGTGTCAATTTTTTTTCCCATCAGCAGTGCAAGAGGGGTTCCCTTTTCTCTCCATCTTCCCATGGAGAGCATTCTTTTTTGAGTGATAGCATCACAGCTTACTTTGTTATTTTTTGTCCTCGCAGGAGGGGTTACAAAATTTTTTCTTCCAAGGATGCTTCTGTAGATTCTTTAGAAGGTTCCCTCTGATTGCAATGTCACTGACTTGGAGAAAGGGTTCCATCCATCCAGCTGGTGAAACCACTCTGCTACATGGCCTCTTTCTATTCTCTTTCCCCTGTCTTTTTGTTCTTGAAGTAATAGTCCTTCTTGGCCAGCTCTTCCACATCTGATTCACAGAAAACACCCACAGATTTGTTCTGATGAGCTCAGAGAACCAGGGTGATTCCAGCCCATCAGTAACACCATGATTATGCTGCCAGAGCGGCTACTCACTCCAGCTCTCTCTTTAGAGTTTTCAGGAAGAAGTCAGACCCTGGTCCACCATGCTCCCCCAACACCCAGCACAAATAACTTGCAGTAGTCACACTTTGCAGGCTTCCCAGGTGTCCGAGGAGCCTGGCAGACTGAACTCCATAAGTTGGCAAAGAGTCAGACACAACTGGAGTGACTCAGCATGCACGCACACACTGGCACACGTGACACTTTCTGAGGCACCCTCTTGAAGAGCCTCTCCCTAGGTTTCAGTTACAGGGTGCAATTTTCTCCAAAGAAAACTTCCACACACACTTTTCTTCACTTTTCTTCTTCTTTCCCGTATTAGACCTTTGTGTGGAATGGGGGCATCTGTAGCCTTGTGGCTGGCTCTTGCGGGGGCGGGGTGAGGGTGGGGTGGGGGGGGGTCTTTTCTGAGGCTCCCCCTGGTGGACACATTTGCACTTACATCGATGCCTTTTATCTTGAGCATATATTGTCTCAGTGCGGGAGAGTTTCTTTCTGGAACAGATAAGACTTTTTCCTATAGTTTTAAAATAGTTCAGAAATGTTTCGGTAATTGAATCCAACATGAAATTATTGAAACATTTGCTAAGGCCACATAAAAACCTATGCATTTTAAAGTTTGGGTAATGTTTGAAGATCTAAAGAGGAAAAAGTACTGAGCAATGAACAGCAAACATGACTGAGCATCATTGGGAGCTTTTTTTCTTTTTCTTCTTTTAATGCTGACTCTACAATTCAATTCTAAAATTAAGAAGAAAGAACACATATTACAGTGAAGTAAAGTGACCTTTTTAGCTACACAGCTTGAAGTTTCACTAATGGATTTAGCTCCATCAGAAAGAAAGGTTCCGTTTTATTTTCTGCTTATCATCCACAAATGTAATAGATTATAATGCTAAAGGGGAATTAATCGTGTGACAGTGGGAAGAGTTTGCATAAAATTCATTTACTCGAAAATTACTCATATTTACCAGATTTGCAGTTCGCTAAAGAAATGGTATGGTACCAGCAGAGTTAAACCACAGAACAAAGCGCATCACTAAGCTTAATTGGAAACAGCATTTATGCAGTGATTGAAATAGAAAGATGGGAAATGTGGACAATTGCAATGTTTTCTGTTGGGATTAAGGCATTTAAATGTAAGAATATTATACTTTAATTTGTAAGTGTAAACAAGATGCACTTTAAATCATGAAAAAACATTGATACTTCAGAAATGGGCTTCCAGTTCCAATGAATGTAATTTTTTAGACCCAAGAACTGTGATATTTCCAGAGGGATTTTTTCACTCTCGATAGTGAGAAAGATACTGTTTTTGAGCGTGTAAATATGCATTTCTTTCCTCTCTCTGAACATCTGCTACCTTTATTTTATTATACAATCAAACCAATTGATGCTCATTTTGAACAAGGAAAATTTACAGTGTTTATACGGTATAAAAGACTTATTCATTCAGTGAGTTTTCATTGGGATACACAGCATCTTATTTTGTCTTACTGAGTTATGCGTGTTACAAGAATACAATCTAGTTATTATTGATCTGGCAAAATGACTTCATTGGTTTACAATATCCCCAACTCAAGAAGGAAATGAGCTTCATATGCAATTTGTTATTTAAAAAAAGTATCCAAGAGCTGAGGATCTAGAAGTCAAGATTCATTTCAATCCTAAGAAGAGAACAGTATTTCATAAAATTAACTCTTTAATATTTGACTCCATGATTTGTGTTTCAGATGCCATCCTAAAAAATGCTTCATGTGTATTAATTGAGAGCAAGGAAGATTAAAGATGGGCAGGCATTTAAATTTTATATCAGAGATGAGGTTCAAATAATCTGCTAGTTTTTCTTATAGTTTTCAGATATGAAAATGAGATGATTTATTCATTTTGATAAATAGGACTGTGTATTGTCTCATGGAGACGGAAGGTTTTCATTATTCTTTCAGTCAAGATCTAATCAGGAGATGGAAGCCACACATTAATTTGAACAGAGAAAGTTTAGTGTAAGGAATGATCAACTCTAAGGGAGAAGTGGAACAACTAATAGTGTGAGAATAGTGCGGACTTCCCTGGGGAGACCATGGCTAAGACTCTAGATCCGAACACGGGGACCTGGGATTGATCCCTAGTCAGGGAATGAGATCCTGTATGCCAGCAACTAAGATTTCACATGCTGCAACAAATGAACATCCTGCAGGCTGCAACTACAATCCTGTGCAGCCAAAATGAATTAAAACATGTGTTTTAAAAAAGAATAGTGGACAGAAGGAATAGTCCCTTTCTCCAGGGCTGAGACAGAGCCCTCAGCAAGAGTTCCCTCCCTCCTGCCTTCAAACCTGAGATTCAGACCTCCATGGAGAGAGCAAACCCAGATCTTTACAGGACACTAGAGAAATTGCTGAGGTTCCTTGCTGGCAGAACTGCCCAGACATGTGTCCTCTGGAACTTGTGGGAAATCTACCTTCCCTATCGGAAGGTGGATCCCCAGAGGCACTCTGCTACAGAATAACCTGAGAGTTCTGCCAGGTTAAGCTACTGGAGTGCGTGGTGCTGGCCGTCTTGATCTTCAGGAGCTAGATGCAGTTGTCATGGCAACACCTCCCCAGACAAGAGATGTCTCTAAGCCAACCTATTAAATATATTATAATCCCGATATCCCTCTCATTCTTAATTCTTCTCCTTGATGAAAAATTCTAGTTTTTCAGCATTCCTCTAAAATCTGACCTGCTGAAGCAAGCAAAGTACTCCACATAGTGATCTTGTCAAATTATTTAAACTCAATTTTCTCCCCCTAAAGTAAATTTGTACATATATATGTATTTATCTTAATGAATTTATATATATATAAAATATATATGCACCTTACATAAATTTATATACTTTATATATATATATGCTCAGTCACTCTGTCATGTCCAACTCTGTGGGAACCACTGGACTATAGCCTACAAAGTTCCTCTGTTCATGGGATTTCCCAAGCAAGACTACTAGAGTGGGTTGCCCTTTCCTTCTCTAGGGGATATTCCTCACCTAGGGATAGAACCCACATTTACTATGTCTTCCACATTGCAGGCAGATTCTTTACCTGCTTCTTTATACGTGTTTATAAATATATACGTATATATTTTCTAAGGAGAGAAAATTGAGGTGTTCTGGCCACAAAGCCAATATATATGACAGTGTGTGTCCCTTCTTAACACACACACATACACAGATATATAATACACACATGTGGGTAAAAAAGAAACATACACTCTTATACACATATCCACACCTGTACACAAGGACATACACACACCTTGTTGTTCAGTTGCTAAGTTGTGTCTGACTCTTTGCAACCCTATGGACTGCAGCATGCTAGGCTTCCCTGTGCTTTACCATCTCCTGGAGTTTGCTCAAACATGTCCATTGAGTTGATGATGCCATCCAACCATCTCATCCTCTGTCGTCCCCTTCTCCTCCTGCCTTCAGTCTTTTCCAGCATCAGGGTCTTTTCCAATGAATTGACTCTTCATATCAGGTAGCCAAAGTATTGGAGCTTCAGCATCAGTCCTTCCAATGAATATTTCCTTTAGAATTAACTGGTTTGATCTCCTTGCTGCCCGAGGGACTCTCAAGTCTTTTCGAACGTCACAGTTCAAAAGCATCAACTCTTTGGCACTCAGCCTTCTTTATGGACAACTCTCACATCCATATATGACTACTGGAAAAACCATAGCTTTGACTATATGGACCTTTGTAAGCAAAGTGATGTCTCTGCTTTTTAATAGCTGTCTAAGTTGGTCATAGCTTTTCTTCCAAAGAGCACGTGTCTTTTAATTTCATGACTGCATTCACCATCTGCAGTGATTTTGGAGCCCCCCAAAATAAAGTCTGTCACTGTTTCCCCATCTATTTGCCATGAAGTGACGGGACCGGATGCCATGATCTTAAGTTTTTTGAATGTTGAATTATAAGCCAGCCTTTCACTCTCCTCTTTCACCTTCATCAAAAGTCTTATTTCCTCTTCACTTTCTGCCATTAGGGTGATATCATCTGCATATCTGAGTTGTTAACACATATCTTATGGCACATTAAATAGAATGATGCATATAAAGCACTAAATATCACCTCTAGCATACAAAGATATTCAACACATTATCTGTTACTTTTTTTGTTTTAATCAAGGAAAACTTCCTGTAGACTTCACCTAGATGACGGGAGTATATCTACGCCCAGATTGCAGTTGGACCCTACAATAGTTGCAGAAAGCAGACAAAGGACCGGGAGCTCAAGCTTGGAAGTTAGAAAATCTAGTAGCACGATTGCTGGGTTTTTCAACTCAGGTTCAGAGTCTGCACACATGTGAGGCTCAAGCCATGAGGGGTTTGCTCAGGGCCACCCTATCCAGTCTCCATGTGAAGGTATCATTAAGTCACACAAACTTGACCCCACTATTTGGAAATGAAATAGGCTAGGCTCAAAAAATAAAAGGCAAATCTCTTTTGGCAGGTTGGGTTTTCATTTTTTAGGATCTCCACTTCCATTTCTGCCCAAGACATTCAGGACAAAAGGTGATGTGATCATACAATGTCTTTTCTGATCCTGAATTGATTAAATAGTCATGGACAGTTTTTATTCCATCCTATCCAACTGGATGTGCTTTGATCCCAAGATTATCCAGAAATCCCTTCTTGGCTACTTGATGGATATAAGTACAATGGACCATTTAAAAGGCTTTCCTGGTGGCTCAGAAGTTAGAGTCCACTTGCAGTGCTGGAGATCTGGGTAGGAAGATCCCCTGGAGAAGGGAATGATAGCCCACTCCAGTATTCTTGCCTGGAAAATTCCATGGACAGAGGACCCTGGCAGGCCACAGTCCATGGGGTTGCATAATCGGACATGACTGAGCGACTGACATACACATGCGTGCTCAATGGATGTAAGTACAAGAGACCAATTGAAAGTAGAGGGCAGTGTTCTCCTTGCCTTCAGTTGGAGGACCTAAATTCTGCTTGTCACGAACCTTAGAGATGTAAACATGTAATGTTGTTTTTTATGCTTATCAGTTTGGAACCTCTCTTCTGCCTTATGGCAGCAAACACGCTCATTCTCATGCCAAGTCGCCTCGTGTGTCCGACTCTTTGTGACCCCATGGACTGTAGCCCAACAGGCTCCTCTGCCCATGGGATTCTCCAGGCAAGCATACTGGAGTGGGTTGGCACTTCCTTCTGCACGGAATCTTCTCAACCTGGGGATTGAACCTGAGGCCCTTATGTCTCCTGCACCAGCAGCTGGGTTCTTTACCTCTAGCGCCACTTTCACTGATCCTTGTCAGTTCCATATCAACTCTGTTTTAGTTTGAACTCAATCAGTTCCTAGTCATTCTCCACCCTTTTTGCCTCCACTCAACACAGTACTTATGTCCTAGAGGACTTTTATCACATTCTGGAACAAAAGTGGGGGCCATGGAGACCCTGTCTCATTTATCCTCTGACCTGATCATGCACACAGTTATCTGACTCTCAGTGGCAAGCTTCATTATGGCATCTCCTGATATTTTGCTGCCTGATGAGAACAGTGTGACCCAGTATCATTTTCTGCTGCAATATCCATTGTCCTGATCCTAAAACCCTTTATAAATTCATTAACACTCTCTCTCCTTCCCTCTCTCTCTTTCCCTTCCTCCTCCTTAAGATCTGTGTTATTCTTGGGACACAAAATATTTGGCTATTCTTCTATACCATTCTCTGATGTGGGAAGCTTTTGTGTTGAGACATTCCCATACAACTTTGTTCCTGAATATTCCTAAGAATCTCCTCCACCCTCTGAAGCCTATGCCAGTACAGTGGGTTATCTTCATGCCCTGATACACCCAAGGATTTCAAATAAGATACTGGGCACAGAATTCCTCTGTATTCAATTTCCCTAACATATCTGGAGCAAAAAAAAGGGGGGGGGAGGGGCAAAGTCAAGGGCTTTTATTTATTTCCCTAAAGCATATCTTGTTTGTTTTCCAAACTCTTTGGGTTTTTTTGGTCAGATAAGTAATTAAAAAAAAAAAACACATAAATTCAAGCATTTTATACCTTTTGTTTTGTTTTGTCATAAAAATTCCTCCCTAGGCAAGATAAATCTCTAAGCCAATCTATTAAATATATTATAACTCCTATGTCCCTCTCACTCTTAATTCTTCTCTTGATCACAGATTTTAATTTTTCAGCATTCCTCTAAAATCTGTCCCTCTGAACCAAATCAAATGGTCGAGATATAGTTGGGAGAATTAAGTGAGACCAACGGCCCATGAATTGGAGAGTGCACATTTATTAATATAGCCTAATACTGCGTTAATGTCAGCAGCTGCCTCAAATATTGGCTCACTAAAATCTTAGAGAACTAACACCTGTACATTTTTTTCCCATATAAGTTGCTTTCTTGTTCATACATATGCTACTGAGTGTCAGAACCAAAGCTTAGATCAGAATATTAATTAAGTTGTCTACCATGATAGCTTTTAAAATCTTTGGAAAACATGACTCAAGTCTTTTAGTACATTTTCTGATTCATATATATAACTCTTGTTACCTGTAAATTTAAGAAACTTTTTCTCTATGTGTATGTATGTGTATTATTTGCTTACTCATGTCTGACTCTTTGTGACCCCACAGGCTGTAGCCCACCAGGCTCCTCTGTCCATGGAATTCTCCATGCAAGAATACTGGAGTGGGTTGCAAATCCCTTCTCCAGGGGATCTTCCTGACCCAGGGATTGAACCTGGGTCTCCCACATTGCAGACAGACTCTTTACCATCTGAGTCACCAGGGAAACCCCTTATCCTCTATATTTGTATTCAAATCATTGATGAAACAGGACGAACCCAGGTGTTGCATAGACGCTAAAAGCTCAATATTTCCCAAATGATGTTCTAATTCAGAAGATACTGTTTGGTGCTCTGAAAAGCAAGAATTTCACAATCATTTGCTTTATTGTAGATTCACATAACATATTAGATTTTAAAAATTGAGGCATCTACTAGTATAAAGTAAATATTTAAATTTTTATTTATTAAGAAATCAAGTGTATTTTGATTAGGAATGGTATTTTCCTCAGCATATCCACATATTCTGTAGTCTTTCTCCATAGCTTTTTAGCAATATCATTTTTATTAGTGTTGATGTGGTCAATCTATTCAAGTCTAGAAGCCCATACTTATGTTAATTTGATACTGAAGTTAAAAGTTGTGCTTGAAACAGTTATGGTGAGGCCAACGGCTTTAGCAAATAGCCTCCCAAATCCTTGTGTCTTAAAACAGTAAAAGAGTATTGCTTGCTTATGTCACTGTCTAATTGATGGTGAGGACTCTGATCCACATAGTCACTCAGGGATACTGTCACCTTCAATCTGAATGCCCCTATCCTCACCCCATGGCCTTCCAGGTCATTTCAGAAGGAGACAAGATTATGGAGAAGGCCCACTGGATACATAGCCACCTTAGCCCAAAGATTGCTCATCTTACATCCTCTTGGCCAAAACTTGTCATGATGCTGACCTAAATAAAAGAGGACCCAGAAATGTCACCCTTACCTGGGCACTGCTTCCCATCTACAACTCTGTACTATGAAAGGAAAGAATACCTTTTGGATAATCAGCTAGTCATGTATGCTCTAATAAAGAAGAATTTGTTTTTGTTTTTTTTTCTGTTGTTATTTTTGCAACAGAACTCTGGCTAGGAAGAGAATTGCACTTAGAAGAAAAATTTGGATAGCTCTTTAAGGCAAAGAGTAGAATGTCAGGCTCATGCTAAAAACAAAATAAAAAGCAAAACCCCAAAACCCCCGCCAGAATTGTAAAGATATTCTTTTGTTTTGCNTTTTTTTCTGTTGTTATTTTTGCAACAGAACTCTGGCTAGGAAGAGAATTGCACTTAGAAGAAAAATTTGGATAGCTCTTTAAGGCAAAGAGTAGAATGTCAGGCTCATGCTAAAAACAAAATAAAAAGCAAAACCCCAAAACCCCCGCCAGAATTGTAAAGATATTCTTTTGTTTTGCTGATTATTGAGACAGAATTTGCTTTCTTAGCTTGGGGCTGGGAGCTGGGACAGCTGAATTATCTTGATTGATAGAGAAGAAGAGAGAAGACTGACATTCCAAGAGGACCTTTAGGTATTAGAGGAATAAGGAGGTCTGATAAAGACTGAAGGGAGGACAAGGAAGAAAAACACCAGGGAGGGCAAGAAGGCAGGAAGCTTTTGAAAATCAGAAAAGTCTTGGGCAAATGGAGGGTAATGGAGTGGGAATGGGGGTAGAGAGAACGAGAGAGAGATTTTTGGAGAATCTGAAGCAATGCTTAGATACGTGTCTGGCAGAAGAGAAAAATAATACAGGACAAAAAGAGGCATTTGTATCAACCTTACACTCTGTAAACAGAATTTCAATGTCATTAAACATGCTTACAGAGTACACATTATTTTTTCCTACATAATGGCATTTTATCATTAGAGTTCAGTGCAAGACACAGAAAACAACTCTGGGTACTTTAGGAAAAATGGTTTTGACACAAAGATCAGTTCTTAGAAAATCTTTAACAGGCTGCAGGCATGAAAGTCAGGCACCCACCTGGTGCCTTTGGCATCAGACTTTTACACCACCCCGGCTCCAGAGGTCAGGAGCTGCTGCTGCCATAACCACGCTGCTGCCAAAGCCTCCCTACGCCCACCGGGCTGGGGAGGGACTTGGAGTTGAGTGGCGGCTGACCCCCACGTGTGTAGGAGCCCATCTGCCCCTTGCACTGCCACCGTCTTCCTCAATCCTCCAGATCTCAGGATGAGACATCTCCTTGGCAGAAGTGAGATTGCATCCCAGAACATCAGAGCCAAAGGAGTGGAGAAAGTTAGATTTTTGCCTCCTTTGTTCAGTATTTCTGACAAGAAGCGTAACTTAGGCAAGTGATGAAAGGTGATCCGGAGTTGAGCACAGATGTTTTATCTCTATAGTCAATGCTTTTGTCCCCCTGGAATCAGTCATTTGATTAAAAGCTCCATAGTGTATTTTCCTTCTGTATATTATATTACTGCTTCTAAAAGCCATCTACAATGTCCTAACTTTATTTATCATAAACATGTACCCGCTTCTCCCTGTTGTTGTCTCGTCACTAAGTCATGTCCAGCTCTTTTGTGACCCCAGTTACCGTAGCCCCCCTAGACTCCTCTGTCCATGGGATTTCCCAGGCAGGAGTACTGAAGTGGGTTACCATTTCCACCTCCAGGGAGTCTTCTCAGCCCCGGGACTGAGCCCATGTTTCCTGCTCTGGCAGGATTGCCTGCAGTCCGATGCTGCATTGGCTTCTTTACCACTGAGCCACCAGGGATTAGTCCCCACTTTTGCCAAGAAACTCTTGAATCAAATATCCCAAACGGAAGCACAAAACATACACCAGATTCAGAAGGGCAGTGTGAACACCGGAGC